>JASDQU010508440.1:70150-81543 GCA_032191745.1 Picea mariana | reverse complement strand
GAAGGGGGGGGGGGGGGGGGAAGCTTCCGGTAACCCTGGTCCAAACCATAACCAAGACATAGTCCAAGCCAAAACCGAAATCTGCTAGTTGCAGTAGCTGCAACAACAACTCTCCTCCAAACTTGCGCACAAACTGGCCAACTACAGTGCGCACGAGTGTTGCTTCTGCAGTTTTGAGAATACTGGCCAGAATGAAGACTGGCCTCCTGTATTTATACTAATTCTGGCAGACTGTCTGGGCCGACTTCTCATTCTGGGTACTAATTCTTTAGTATATAACATTGTCTTTAGCTGACTTCTTCTCTTGGAGGCTAATAACCTAATACAAGTCATTCTCTTGAGCCGACTTGTCTTCTAGAGTTATTAACCAATTAATTAGGGTTTCTTCTTGCTTCCTGGAATATTCTATTCTCCTTAGGTTTACACGTGGAGGTAAATACCTCCCGCAGCTACCATAATATCAATAGCAGGAAATGCCAGGCCAACCGGCATACTAGTCCCCGAAATGGATACGAAACATCGCCAAAATGTCGACGGATGTACCGTACAGCATTTCTTGATTCGCCTAGCCAACCAAGGTACTAGTTCCCCGAAACGGGTACGAAATGCCGTTGAAATGCCTGCGGTTGTACCGTACGGTGTTTTGCGATTGTGAAACACTGTACAGTATAGCCGCCAACGTTTCAGCCCATATGGGTGACATTTTGGCGTCATTTTTTTCCTTTGTTGGCACGTACGGGTGGCCAAGAGGACCATGGGTCCCACAAATGGTCACAAAAAATTATTTTTTTAGTTTTAAAAAAATCTAATGCTGTCCACTAGCTTTTTACCTATTTTTTTTATTTGAGAAAGGAAACATCTAGAAATATCTAGAAACCCTAACAGCCAATTATTTCCTATAAGAAAGCACTTGGTTCGCTTATTCCTCACACTTTCTTTATCAAGAGGAGCTTCCTACAGCAGCAACAAGCGTTTTAGTTGTGGTTTAGAGCATTGGGAGAAAGCTTTGGTGCACTGCCAACAAGAGGACAGTTGTGGGCAGCAAGGAGAGTGTGGGCATTCCTATATTTGGTGAGCATTCATGACATATTTTTACAGATTTCTTTACTGTTTTTGCAGAGTTCATGCCTTCTTTAAGTGTGAGCAGATTTTTTTACTTTTTTTGCAGCATTCATGGCTTCTCAAAGTGCCATTTCCTCTGCCCCTCAAGCTCCTCAAAAAAACAAGAAGCAAAAATACTATCCTCTTTGGAGGCATGCTACCAAGCTTAAGCAAGTGGGTGGTGGTGGGGGGTCATGGGAATGAAGGTGCAATTTATGTAACATTGAGAAGACCTTCAAGGGCTCTTACACAAGAGTCAAGGCTCACATTTTGCATGAAGTAGTGAAGGGTGTTGAAGCTTGTGCATATACCAAAAATCCGGAGGTTAGGGCTACATTCAAGAGAGAACATGATGATGCTCAACGGTTGAAGGACCATAGAGCCAAGATTGGTATGGGTAGCACTAGCAAGCATACTCCTAGCTTGAGTGCTAGCAATGAGCCAAGGATTGTTCATGAAGCAAGGAAGAGGAGGGCAGTCCTGGTAGAAGAAGAGATATCCAAGCCTGTAGGTGCAACTAAAGATAACAGATTGTTGAAAATGCTCAACAATCAAGGAAGAGAAGAAGTTGAGTCAAGAATGGCAAGGGCCATATTTGCTTGTGGCATCCCATTTAATGTGGTTCGGTCCCCCTAATGGCAAGATTTGGTGAGGGAAATTAACATAGTCCCTCAAGGTTTCAAGGGGCCAAGAGGCTACTGCTTCAGGATGTTCTAAAACCAATTTGTAGCTCATGGAGCAGCACAGGGGTTTCCATTATCTCAAATGGAAGGATTGATATAAGGAGGAAGCCATTGATCAATGTCATTGCATCATCACCAAAAGGAGCAATGTTCTTAAGAGCGGAAGATTGTTCAGGTGAGGTAAAAGATAGTAATTTAATTGCTAAAATTTTAATTGTTGCTATTGAACAAGTAGGGCCAGCAAATGTGGTGCAAGTTATCACAAATAATGCACCTGTTTGCAAAGTTGTAGGCTTGATTGTTGAGAGTAGATACCATCATATCTTTTGGACTCCTTGCATTGTCCATAATCTAAATCTGATTTTAGAAGAGATTGAGGCAAAAATGGCATGGATTAAAGAGGTCACAAGGCAAGCTAGGGAGATCATAAAATTCATCACCAACCACCACCAGTCTCAAGCAATATATCGAGAATACTCCAAATTGGAGTTGTTCAAAGTTGTTGAGACAAGATATGCCTCAAACTTCATCATGTTGTGTCGCCTTGTTGAGATCAAAACTGCATTAATCAGTATGGTGGTAGGTGCGACTTGGGCCAAGTGGAAACGGGAAGATTCAGAGAGGGGAAGTATGGTGCGAAGGGTGTTGATTGATGAGGATTGGTGGAGCAAGATAGAATTCTTGCTCAAGTTCACATTACCTACATTTGAGCTTCTCCGAGATGAAGACACAAACAAACCTTTCTTAGGAGAGATTTATGATGGCATGGATACCATGGTTGAGAAAACCGTGGAAATTATTACACAGGAGGCTCCCACTCTTCTTTTTGTTGATGTTGATTTTGCTAAGCATTTGAGATCCATCATTGTTACAAGGAGGATTGGTTTTAACACTCCATTGCACACTTTGGCACATGCTCTAAATCCATGATGAAGATATCATTGCTCGAAACAATGGGAAGAGGAAGGCCCCAAATAAGGAAAAGGAGGTGGCCAATGGAGTGAAAAAATCCTTACAAAAGTTGTTTCCAGCTTCTCAACAAACAGATGTGAGGGAGGAATTTGCTTGTTTTGTTGCTGGATTAGAGGATTTTGCAGACATATTATCTTTGGAGGAGAGGAGGACCATGAACCCAGTTAAATGGTGAACTTGTCATGGGGCAAATAGTGTATATTTTCAAAGCCTTGCCACTCGTATTCTATCAAAATTTGCAAGCTCTTCATCAGTAGAAAGTAATTGGAGCACCTATGGTTTCATTCATACTCTGAAGCGCAACACGTTGGGGTCCCAGAAGGCTGAAGATCTTGTATATGTGCATTCAAACCTCTGCCTTGTGTCTCATAGGGGTGAAGAATATGCAAGTGGGCCTCATAAAGATTAGGATGTGGATGCAGAATGCTCCTTGGAGCTCTCTCTTGCTACTCTTGATATTGGTGATGATGCAACAGCAACTAGAAGTGGAATTGCCTCTTCTTCCCATCCATGCTCTAGTTTTCTTGAACATGCATCTTGTTCTATTTTTAATGATGAGGATGAGGATCAGTATGACATGTGTTAGGAATCTATGTAATTGCAGTTGTCTTTAGCTCATGTTTTATTTCATTTTCAGCACATACATCCTCATTTATAAAGGCTGATTTTGGATGTATAGCCTCATCTATAAAAGCTAATTTTGGATTTTCTTGCTTGCATCATGTAATCRATGATATTGATTATCTGTGGGAGTTAGTATAGACATGGTTTTCCTTCTAAWWTGTCATTTATGTGTGCCATTATTTTTTCTTGCAAGATAATGTGTTATTTTAATATATATACGGTGTTTCCCCCAACGTTTCCATTTTTTGAGGGTCGYGTTTCCTGTCGTCCCATTTCAGAAACTTCCAAACGTTTCCCCATTTCTTGCAACTTAGGTTTGAACATTTGGAAAATATAACTACAAGCACACATAGGGACACATTTATTAACATGTTCACGTATATACACTTCTTTTTTAATTTTTTTTATACTTTTTGGTGCCCCGAGTTTCARATACATCAGGACACAATGCCCAAAAGTGTCAAACATGTTGGGACATGTGTCCCTATTCATGGACATATGTTCTAGTGTGYCTAACACTTGGGAATTAGGTGTCCTGCGTGTCCACACGTCTGACGATGGGACACATGTCTGCTGGAAGCCTACCCCTAGGGTGTTGTGTCTCATACCATAGCTTGACAAGTAATCAATCATTAATTGAATTCAGGTTTAATCAACCTCCAGACTTGTCTCAATTTATTAACTTGTGCAAAGTGACATGTTACCACCCAAATCCTCACTTAATTTGATAAAGTCCTAAAGCACAAGTAAGACTTTGGAGGAACTAAGAAGGGTTGCCCACTGTCACCACAATGGCTCCATCTCTCACTTTAGGCTGGCTCTCCTCCAGCACAAGGGGGGTTTCCCTAGGAAAATATATGATTAAAAGCAGATGGATGGGTGGACCAAGTCTAGTGCCTATCCATTAGGTAAGTGGAGTCAAAGGATAAAACTAGTAGGGCAATTTTCTTATGTGATGAGAAAAAGATATACCTGGAATGAACAACCTACAGCAATCCTAATCTTGTTGTCCACTAAGACAAAAATTACTTTTAAGGAACCCGAATGAAGTAGGACCTCCAAACATGCATGAGGGTGTGCTTGTTGATTGACATGCAAAATTGTAACTAACTCAAATAAAGAAGGAAGATACAACACGAACATTTCCAGCAATAGACAAAGATATTAAAAGGAGAATAAACCACAATTAAGCTCTTCTAAGAAAGGAACAAAGTTACATAGATTTTACCCCTTCACAACACATTTGATGCAAGTAATTTCCGCATTAATCTTCAGCAAATCAAGTCCAAATACACTTGCCTCACAAGAAATACCCTTAGCTTTCATTACCTTCAAGGAGATATTCAACTAAGCTCCAACGGGGAATCTCCCCAAATCCAACCATGACTAACAATGGAGAGAGCAAATCCTTGTATAAATTTGAGCTCAATCTTCTTTATGGTAAAATATTGATTAGTGGAATCTAGATCCATTTTGTTCTCCAAGAAAAAAGATAAAAAAGACTAAATCATTAGATAATGGGTTATCCAAGGCAAAATGCCCTCACAGAATAATAAAATAGTGTGGCCACAATGAATAGGGTGCCACATATCTTCTTCTCCATGCATAATGCTCCATGCAAGATGCCACTTGCCTTCTTCTCCAATGGAACATCCTTCAAGATGATCTTCAATAACAACCTCCAAATAAAATATTAATAAATGACAAGTCAAAGAATGGGGCTGCTCTCCAAGAGATGAAGTTACTCCCACTTGAGATGGTGAAAACATGCCAAGTGCCACCATAATGATTAGGGTGCTCTTCAAGAAGCCCCTTGATCAACAAAAATTAAATAATCCTTCATAAAAGGTGTGCCCTTGAGAACTGTGCAAGGAAATGATTAAGGAACCACTTTGACCATGGAACGTAATATAAAATAATCCATGAGTAATTGTGCCCTTGAAATGTGTGCAAGGGTGGTTCTATTGAATTTACACCTATATCTCAATCACTGAGATTGTTGCCTGTTATCGCACAATTTGTACTTGCCCAAAGCCCAATGCAAGTGGATACAAAATTGGCGTAACTGGGAGTGACCTATCACTGTCACCTTAATAGGAAACCCCATTTTATTTAGGAGTATGTCACAGTACCCCAAGGGAGACGTCCCTAGTGACCTAAGGGTTTGAGAAGGCTAAGGAAAATGATACAAGAAAGTCCCTCCCCTCTCACAGGTCACTCAAGTTCAAAGGTTCTTTGTGTCTTATTAGAGATGAATCAAAAGAGTAATATTGTGTACCTGCCCAGAACAAGACAACAAAGAGAAAAAAGGGCACTTTCCAAGTACCAAAACGATATTAATGCTTCATAAGACAATGAACTCTTAAAAAATAGACTAGCTGATATAAAATTGCAGCAGGATAACAGTTTATAACAGCAATGATAAATTTGTAACAACCACAATAATTATGCTTCAAAATGCTTGAGAAAAGACTTGAAATAATAGTTTTAACTAGGAAAATTGATATTAGATAGTCACAAGCAGTTTTCGCAATGTCTAGCTTGCATAACATGTCACTTTTAGGGTCAATTTGTTGTTGTTAGATGGCTGTAGCAATCTTTTGCAACAGCAGCAAGTTAATTAATGAATTTGGATAATCTAGGGTTAGTAGAAGTTAGTAAATGCTCCAAGGAAGATGGTTTGAAAGTTGTTTGATCAATCAATCACTTGTTGTGAGTAAACTAGTGCCTTTTAGGGTAATGGAGTCAATGATAACAGCAGCAACTCTTAGAGGAAAATAGCAATGATAATACTTAGTCAAAGGAGATGGAGAAGATGAGAGAGGTGTTGGTGGCCCAAGGTCTCAAACATCCAAGTCTTAGAGATAATTGCTAGAAAGTAAGGAAACTTAGGACCTAGCAATTTCTCTTTTCCTTAGACAAATTTGAAATAAAATATGCAATAAGAAATGAGGTAGGATTACTAGAGTGCTACAATGGTAGGGCTCTAGTGTCTACTTCTTATCCTTAGCCATATGATAAAATGCTCCAGAATCAATAAGCCACTTATCAGAAGTAGAAGTAGAAGGTGTATTGAAGGAGAAACCAGAAGCAAAAAGTGCATGTCCATGAGAAGAAGAAGAAGAAGTAGGATCAATATTGATGTTGTGCTTCTTCATCGTTGTTTCTAAAGCTGCCATCTTCTTGAAACATTTGGACTCATCATGACCATCTTTATCACAAAAGTTGCAATGTCTGTCAGTCTTCTTATGTTTATATTTTGCTCCTTTGTCTCCATTCGGAGCAAAAGATGTATGAGTGGGTTTGGGACCCTTATATTGCTTATTGTTGTGGCGAGGATGTTGCTTCTTGAGATTCTTGGGTTTATCTTTCTGTTGGGCAACTAAGGCTTTGTTGGAGGTACCTACAGTGTTGATCACTCCAAGTTGTACAAGCGTATCTTCATCTCTAATCAAAGAAGCACAAAAGGACTCAAGAGTGTGTTTTTCATAAGCTTTCCCTAGAGCCTCTCTCATGGCATAAAAGGTAGATACAAACACAGAATATGCACTACCTAACTAGATGTAATGCTCTTCCTCCATTTTTATCTTACATTCTTCACATAAAATTCTAAGTGTTTTAAACCTAGATAGATAGTCTCCAAGGCAAGAAAAATCACTTGGACTCAAGGTCAGTACTTGATTTTCTAACTGTTGTGCTCGAATAATATTGAGTTTACCAAACACAGATTCAATCTTGTCCCAAGCTTCTTCGGGGTCATCAATTTCTTGGAGGCGGTATCTTAAATCAGAAGAGATGGACATTCCGATTAGTCCACGTGCTTCATCACTCCTATTAGCCCATTTGGCTTTCTTATCATCATCAGTGGATTCTTTTTCCTTTCCCAAGGTAATCCGGTACAAGCTTTTACTTCTTAATAAATCTTCCATATGAGATTTCCATTGGCAGTAGTTGTTGTTGGTAATCAAGACATTACTTGTAGAATCCATATTAAATATACAGATAATATGGACTTAAAAACTGAAACTAATGATCTGGATGGAAAGAGCTCAAAAAGTTATGCGGTTTTAAAAAAAAACGACACTGAAAACGGACTTTTGATGTGAGAGTTATGCCCTTTTAAAAAAAGGAATAAACGGTAACCAACTGACCACGTGATAGTGTAAGTTGTTTTATGAAATGATCCACTTTTATAAAGAGAAGTGGGGATCACTTTTACAATGAAGTTACTTTATAACAGAAAAGCTGCATGCAAAATAAATAACTCTAAAATAAAATATTAAAACTACTTATAGTGATTCACTTTTATACTTGAAGTGAAATACACTTTACAATTTTAGCATGAACTTTTTCAAAAAAGTAACAAAAGAGAGACTTGAACTCAAGACCTCTTACTTAATAAGGCAAGTTTTAACCAAATGGTCTAGCAAAACATATTGTAATGTTTAAAAGGAGAATTGGAGGTGGTGGTGTTGTTGTTGTGGAAGAAGGCATTGGAGAGCATGCTAAAAAAAAACTATTTTCATACAAGAAAAAAATTTCGCTTCTCAATGACAACAAGGCTTAGATCTTGGTTAGCTTACCTGGAAGATGCACCTTTTCCTATTTGTTTCTGATTTGCCGAGATCGCACAGGGCGCGGGGCAAAGAGCATACGCAGATCTAAAAGAGTAGCAACCCGGAAATAAAAAAATACAAAATCGAAATAAAACCAAATTACTTCTCTGCAAAAAAATTTAAAAAATGCGTATTCAAACTTTATACCTCCAGATCTGACTGTAATGGTCGTATCTTGGGCAAACGGAAACCTTTTCGAGTGAAACGAAAAGTGTTCCTAAATGAAACGAGTGCTCCGAACGCAATGGAACAGTCCTCTCAGCCCAAAAATGTACGAAAATGACAGAAAATGGAGATGAGGCAACTCGGCTTAACGATCTCAATCTACAACAAGAGCGGGTCTTCAAACAGGCTCTGATACCATGTTCGACAACACGGGTATTCCAACAGAGGACGAACACCTTCAGTAGCCACTCACATAACTAGATCAAAGATCAATACACCGATGTTTTCACGTGGTAAAACCCCTACGGGGAAACATCCACGGCCCCAGCCAACGCGGCCACTTGGAGCAGTTTATTAATGCAAAGAAAGAGATTACAGAGAGATTTTACAAGAGTTTCTCACAATCGATCATCGGAAAATGAGCCTCCATGCTCTTTAAATAGAGATCATGGACCAATCGAGTGTTAAGCCACAGATCAATGGCCGTTAAGATCAAAGAGAGTATGAACCGTCGGATCACTCTCTGTCGAGAACATATCGTGACCGTCGGATTTCCTAACTACAAATGCATACTAATGCATACTAAAGAAACACAATAAGAAACACACTTTTACCTAACGACACACTAGACCAAGTAGATCTTAACTAACTCTTAAGTGTCTAAATATCCTAACATCCAAGACCAAAAGAAAAATCTGCGGTAACATCTAAATGGTTATACAAAATCAAGCATGCTGCGGATGGTAGTATTGAGAAATTCAAAGCAAGGTTTGTAGCTCGTGGGTTCTCTTAGAAAGAGGGAATAGATTACGAAGAAACCTTTGCTCCTGTGGCAAGATACACTTCCATTAGAGCTACTATGGCTATAGCTACAAAGATGGGATGGAAACTACATTAGATGGATATAAAGACTGTTTTTTTGAATGGTGTGATAGAAGAGGAAGTGTATGTGGACCAGCCACAAGGATTTGAGACACATGACAGTCAGACACGTGTGCAGATTAAAGAAAGCCTTGTATGGCTTAAAGCAAGCACCCAGGACATGGTATGGAAGAATTGATAATTTTCTGATGAGCTTGGGCTTTATCAAGAGTAAAGCAGATTCCAATCTCTACTATAAGAATGAAAATGATGATCAATTGATCTTACTATTGTATGTGGATGATCTGTTTCTAACAGGAAATCAAAAACTCATCATTGATTGCAAGAAGAAGCTTGCTTCAGAATTCAAAATGAAAGATCTAGGTCAGATGCACTATTTCCTAGGTCTGGAAGTGTGGCAGAATCCAGGTGAGATTTGTCTTAGTCAAGGAAAATATGTTGTGGAAATTCTAAAGAGATTTGGAATGATGGATTGTAAATCCATGACTACACCTATGATGACAAATCCAAAGTTATTATGTGATACTTCATCAGAATTAGTGGATGCCACTTTGCATAGGCAAATGATTGGTTCGTTGATGTATTTAACAAATACAAGGCCAGACATATGTTTTGTTGTGAACACTTTAAATCAGTATATGGTTGAACCCAGACATGTTCATTTGATCGCAGCAAAACATGTGATGAGATACTTGAAAGATACCATTGAGTATGGTATCAAGTATGATGCAGATTATGAGTTCAGACTACAGGGATACTCTGATTCAAATTGAGTTGGTAGTGTCGCTAATCGTAAGAGTACTTCAAGATGTTGTTTTAGTTTGGGATCAAATATGATCTCATGGTTTAGCAGGAAACAAACCAGTGTTGCGCTCAGTACAACTGAGGCAGAATATATGGCAGCATGTTTAGCATGTACTGAAGTTGTATGGCTACGGAAATTACTTTCAGGATTATTTGATATTGAGTTAGATGCTACTAGTATTTGTTGCGACAATCAAAGTTGCATAAAGTTGTCAGTGAACCCCATGTTTCATGACAAATCAAAGCATATTGGAATCAAGTATCATTTTATCCATGATGTGGTAGAAAAGGGAGCAGTGAAGCTTCATTATGTGGCTACCAATGAGCAGGTTGCAGATGTGCTAACCAAACCTCTGTCAAAGGTGAAGTTTGAGTACTTTAGACACAAACTTGGACTGGTCCCTCGTAAGAGGGAGTAAAGAGCTGCATATGGGATTCTGGTGACAGTAGCAGGGCAAGTCAATTACAGGTAGGATGTGGGCTATTCTATTTTATTCTTATCCAGTATGAAAAAGGACTGGCTCTAAGATTGCTCATCCAGTATGAAAAAGGACTGGCACCGAGTAAGACAGTTCTTGGTGAATTGACGGTTCTTGGTGAACTATATAGCTTCCTCTAGCATATGGCTAGTAGGACAGTTCTTGGTGAACTGAGTGAATGAAAATCTTGTAATGATAGCAGTGTGCTCACCAGAGATGCTATTGATCCCAATGCTAGCTATGGATACAAAACTTCTCTTGATGAATAAATTCTACATGGATCAGCAAGTCAATAGCCAAGTAAAGACAAATGGATGTAACAGTTGGTACTTGGAAAATACCTTCCTTGCTAAGACAAAGTGTTGAATTATATAGGTTTGGAAGCTATTTTCCCTATTGTAACTGTTATCGCACGGTTTGTAGGAGAGATCCAAGAGCTTGAGTCAGGGCTTGAAACCGGCGTAACAGGAGCTTCCCCACCCACTGTCACCTCGATGGGGAGCTCTTTCTATTTAGGAGGGCTAGACCAAGGGAGACGTCCCTAAGGCAATCTGGGTAAAGAAAGGCTAAAGGGTAAAAGACCAAGTCAAGGAAGTCCCTTTCACAGATTGCTGCCCAAGTGAGATAGTCAAGAAGAGAAATCCACTGAAGAATGCACCTGTTTGCGAGACAAAACAAAGAAAATTAGAATGTGCTTGCAGTGGGTTAGTACTTCATGAAATCAATGACTATCTTTATCAATACATATATGAGCAATTAATCAATGCTATTATTGACGAAGTCAATGATGACTAGAAAAAAGACAAATGGTTTATATCACTTCATCAACAAATGCATGAGATAAGAGCATTCAATATTCAATATTAAATCCTTGTAGCATATCAATAATGCAAAAAAAATCAGATCTGCTCATAATAGACAATGTTTGCTGCGTCACAAATGCAGAAAATGGGTGACGTCAGCCCTAATTTGTTCAAGTTTTAGAAGGGCAAAAGGCAAACGTTTTTGCATATAAGTCCAAGAAGGTAAACTATGCCTCAAAGCCAATCAAATTTCAAAGCTTTTAT
>JASDQU010508440.1:23693-40977 GCA_032191745.1 Picea mariana | reverse complement strand
AAATCTTCATCTAGAAAAAAGCGAGAGCCTCTCAAGAGTTGCTTCTTGCCTAGGAGAATTTGCTTGTCACGTATGCTTGACATGATGACTTTTATGGGCCTAGCTCTCTCGCCACTAGGCTTACCCACCCTCCATGCTTGGCAAATTCGGCCTTGCCAAAGCAACTTGTCCTTCAGAAATTCACTTGTAAGATCAAGAGTACGTTCATTTTTTCCATACTCTCTCACACCTTTGATAATTATGTTTGCTGCTCTACCTTGTCTTTCCTTGTTTTCTCTACTTTGCATGTCGTCCCCCTGGCTGTGTGTTTCTTTTTCCATGTGATTAGAATTGCTAATGACTTGTGTCCAAGTTTTGGAATTTTTTGTAAAATCTCTTTCCTCTTCATCCCTTGCTTTCACTCCAAGGATGTATGCTTGTTCACCTGTTTTCCCTTCAGCTTTGGGTGTTTTAGAGTTCATCACCTCTCTAATTTCCACCGCAGAATCTTCCCTGATTTGCCCGGCATTCTTCAAGCCTTGCCATTCAACCTTTGCTTCCAAAAGGGTTTCTTGCAGCATGGACACTCGCTCTGTTAAAACTTTATTGTTTTCTGTTAAGTCTCGATTTTCTACTGTCAATAGTTGGATTTGAAGATCTCTCTCATGCCCTTTGACTTCCAAAACCTCCAATCTCCTCTTGGCATTTAGTAACTCTTGCACATACATGTCAGATGACCATGTGAGAGGTGTGGATGTGGGATTGTACAACGCATAATCACCGATGTTTTTATTTATGTTGTTGTTACACCTCTGCAAAGGAGGCTTGTTTGAAAGTTTATTACGGAGGGTCCCTTTTTTTCTTGTCTGTTCCCATTTTAGACGAACAACTCTACGTTTTAAAATACCCCAAAACTGTTTGGCATTGACTCAAACCCACTTCCCTGCTTTACTTGAAGAGGCCATTTTCACTTGACCTAAGTGGTTTGTTTCACCCAAGACGGGTACCACTTGCCCATTTTTTATGAATGTTGAGTGTATTGACATTGTCATATAGGACAAATAAAAAAAAAAAACAAAGAATGACAATACATGCCTGTCCCACCTGAACCTCTTGTTGTTCCTGTTCCTGTTCCCGTGCAGAAAACCCATTCTTGTTGCCGTGCAGAAAACTGGCTCTGGCTCTCGGTTCCTGTTCCCGTGCTCCTGTTCCTGGCAGTGTTCCCGGTAGTGTTCCCATAGTATATCGGTAGTATTCCCGTAGTGCTCCGTAGGTAGAATTTGGGTTCTCCAAAGGCGTTATCGGGAACGAAGGCGTTATCAGACATAACGTTTCCTTCTCCGCGATCGATGATTCCCCGCCCCTGTTTTATACGTATCCAGTCACGAACCTTCCTCCTTTCTCAAGCCATCAATCGATGCAGGTAGGAATTGAATTATTTACACAATCGGGATATGAAGGAACAATTTTTTATTAGTGTGATTTATTTCTCAACGCCTCATCTCGGCTAGTCTCCTCTTATGACTACAATCCCTACTGAATTAACCCTTTCAACAAATTTTCCGGTGGAGGCAGCCACAGATTGAGACGTTGCAGAACATATATCCTCTGTTATACTCCCAAATCAATTTGCTATGACCGACTCTCTATTTTGGCAAATAGTGCAACCTTCAAGTGGCTCTCCAACGAACGAGTGCTCCGCGGTTCTTTTGGTGGCTTGCAAAACTAATCCGCGATGTCTCTCCCAAATCTTTCTACTGAGATGGAAATGACTCCGTTTAATGCACAAGAAACAATTCCACACACTCATCCGCCCTAGATCTGAACCCTCTACGCTCTCTGCTCCTTCAACATCAATTCAACCATTTGTCTCTGAAACAATGGACTTCTAAAACTGTGGACTTCCTTTTTGCACGACTGAACTGTAATAAACCCTCTGCTCTGATACCAATTTGTAAGGAAGGGAGAAACGAGTATCAATAGCTATAAATGTATCCCAACTCATAAATACACACAATCACAAACAAATACTTGTGCAACTGCTCTTCATAACTTGCTTGCTTCTATTGATTCACCAAACATGTGTATATATACACGGTTTCTTCTTCGAAAAGAGCTCGAGAAATCCTTGAGAAACATCTAGACAGAAGTATCTAAAAGTGGAGATTGATTGATTGATTGATTTTAATGACGTCCACACGGTTGAACAACCTAAGGGACCAAGAGAATAACAACCCTAACTCATCTTCATATTCTTTTTGATGTCGGATCTTTAGCTGTGAATCTTGACTAGAAGACTAGTAATCTAGTTGTTCTTATCCTCCTCAAATAGTCAAATAGTTGGTGCATGTTGTTGACCTTTAAGTTGTTTTCATGTTGACTGTGGATATCCTCATAGGCTGCACATTCTGTGACAAAGTGTCACTTTGTCTCCACCACTCCCTTATTGCATAATATGCAAGTTCTCTCCTCCCAAACTTCCTTGGGTACCCTCCTTCCTTGGGTACCCTCCACCTACCGGTCTCACATCTAAGGTGATGTGAACTCGTCCTCAACTACACAACTAATAACCTTGTTTTTCCTTTAATAGATGCCCCTACATATGTTTTCTCACTATGGTCACAATTTGGGTTAAACTCCTTGATGTAGTATGTTTTTTTATGCCCACTGTGATTGGTCCACATGGCATTCATAAATTTTTCAATCATGAACTTTTTTATTTCTTCATTGGTGTTAGGACATTCATCAGCTTGATATTCCACTTACTCAACCTTTTTTTATTTTGATTCATCCAAGTTTTCTTCCTATGGATAGTTAACTTGGGCCAACGTTGGTTATCCATGTTTTCCACCTTCTTTAAATAGTGCATTAATTTGGTTATCATTGTCGCCTCCAACTGAAAAATACATGTTTTAGTTAAAATAATTTCATACAGAATTGTGGCTTTAACTTTGAGATTGTTAATAATTAATTGCTTCTGAATTATTTCTAGTTGTCTCCATTTGCAAGTTGACATGTTGTTTCCCCATTTTTCACAACCATAGAGAACAACCGACGTAACCAACAAACCAAAGAGGGTTTTTTTGGTTTTCCAATCCCAAAGTTAAACTTTTCTGCACCTATTTTGGAGCAAGTATGAGGCTCTCCATCCTCCCTGTATCCTTTTCGCCCTACAAGTCTCCCAACTGAGCTTATAGTTGAAGTCAATCCCAAGATATTTGTATTCTTTCACTATCTCCAATGGACTGCATTCAAAAAGAAAGGTTATTGGTTTGTCTTTTCTATTTAAAGCAAATATCATGATTTTGGTCTTGGTAATGTTCACTTGCATCCCTACCTCCTGACAAAAGTGTTCTAAGGCCTTTAAATGTTCTCTTAATCCATGTGATGTTTTTGAAATTAGAATAAGATCATCCACACATAAAAGTAGCTTCACCACATACCTTGCTAGATGGACACCCTCTCCATCCGTCCTTCTCAACCAGGCTTCCAGGTTATCAATGTATAAACCAAACAAAGTAGGAGATAGAGGACATCCTTGTTTAACGCTATTATCACTACCAAAACATTCATACATTCCTTCACTTGTTCTGATTTTAGCTGTAACCTTCTCATAAAGTCTGTGAACTGTCGCTCTACATCCATCTGGGATACCCAACTCTTCCATTATGTTCCATAGTTTGTCTCTAGGCACCGTGTCGAAGGCTTTCTTAAAGTCTACAAAACAACAATAGGTTGTTTCACCTTGTTTGTCCTAGATTTTCTCTATCAAATATCTAAGGGTGACATAATGATCAATGGTAGAATACCTAGGTCTAAAACTCGCCTACCCTTTTTCCCTTTTTCCCTCATCTTCTACTCAACTGTTGATTCTTCTCTCTATCATGCTCCCAAAAACTTGCCCATGAGGGGGTTGACCATAATAGTGTGGTAGTTGGAGGGGTTATTGATATCTCCATTCTTAAAGAGAGGAATCACCACACTGGTGGTGGTCCATTCTCCCGGAAAGCCTTCCTGGATGACCCCATTGAAAATTCCTTTTATGTGAGATGTAAAGAGCTCAACCCCCCATTTTAAAAATTCAGCTTGAATCCCGTAAATGTCCTCCGCTTTGTCGCTTGCTAACTTCTTTATTCCTTGCTTGATATCATCCACGACGAATAGTTCCACTATTGTTTTCATTATGGGAGGAGTATGTTTCTCGTGTACCTGTTCATAAAGGAGTCTCACATATTCTAACCATTGGACATCTGTAATATTGTTTTCAGTTTGTTTTCTCCTTTGTTGTAGTTCTCTCCAAAATCCTTTGGGGCTGTGTTTTCCAAGAGAGATTAACTCCTTTCTTCTTGCACTTACATACTCTTATTTTTTTAGTGTATTAATTTTTCATATTTCTTCTTGTTTTCTTTGCCCAAATTTCTCTCTTTTAAAGATCTCTTGGTTGCCTTACATTCTTCATCAAACCATGGATTTGTCGAAAAGTTACTTGTAGACCTGTTCTTGGGATGATACCTTTTACATGCACTTAAGGCCTTGTGTATTGTTGGGATCAACAAACTACTATGAACATGACCGCCCATCTCATTGGTTGTCATATCTTCCCTGTTGTACTTTATAACCTGAAACTGCTTCTTAAGAGAAGCACTAAACCTTTCCCTACTTTCCTGATTCATGAGGATTTTTCCTTTGGAAATATTTTTCTTTTGTATGCCAAGGATTTGATTATTGTGTGGACTAGCAGGAAAGTCTATCTTAACCAATAGGGGGGCATGATCATATTTCATTTCAATAGAACAATCCCCTATATCAAATTTCAATACTCTAGAAGTAAAACTTTGAGAGCAGATTAAGTAATCTACCACACTTTGACGATTGTAAGTTTTGCATGTGATACCCCCTGAAGTTGGCCACCCTCTCATTCCATTGAAAATAACCATGCCAAACAAACTTCAAAGCCCCAATAATTCTACCCCAAAGTGTGTCACACCCCCATTTCCATCTTGTGAATCTCTTTCCCATGATTGATCTCCACTCTCTTCCAACCATAAGGGATTGTTTTCCCCTCTTTCTTCATTGCTCAACTGGAGAGATTGGTTGTTATTTGTCTTTGCATTAAAATCACTCATTAACATTACTTCTCCCAAGTAGTTGAATAGAGAGATATCTCTTTTCAATGAGGCATACGCGTCTTCGTTGTCTAAATTGCTTCTTTATATTTGAGTTTTTGGAAGAAAAATAGCAAGCAACCAACCTGAAAGTAAACTCCTTCTCAGTTATTTGCATCCAAATGTATTGTTTGTTTGGGTCCTCTTTCACCACTTTTACAACACCATACCATTTTTCATTTATTAGCAGTGTAACTCCCTCATGTCCTTTGCCTGGTCTCATTTCCTTTGTTCCAATCTGAAGTTTTCTTGTACCCCTCGAAATCTGGAACCTTGCATCCGTTGTGCTCATGCGTTTCTATAAGAATGATAATACATTTCCCCTCTGCTATGGGCCCCAAACCCAAACCTCTTCTCCATGGATAACCTCTGCAATTCCAACTTACTACCTGTAAACAATCTCATGGGGCCTCGATTTCCTATTTCTTATTTGAGAAATGATCATTAATTTGAGCCTTCTCGTTCTTCAACCATGCCCATTTTCCTCATTTCTTGTTGTTTTCACTTTTTCCCACTCCTTTCTTTATTGTTCTTGTTGAGCAAAATTCAAGTCCTCATCTAGGTATATGTGTGTGCCTCTGAGCAATCCCCTATTTCTAAGGATCATATTCTTATCCTCTATATTCCTTAAGATAAATCTTACATGTCTTTCTCTTCCTCCCTCTATCTTCTGTCCAATCCTGCTTGCTTGGTGAATACACCCTGTCCACTTCAACTTATCTTTAAGGAAGTCCCTTGCTAGAATGTTTGTCCTCTCATTTTCACCAAAGTCCCTTAGTCCTTGGATAATGATATTTGCGACCTTGCCTCACTTATCATGCTCTTCCTTTATTTGTATTTTGATTTTCTTTTCAATGATTTCTTTTTGTTTGTTTGATGACCCACTTACAACTTGTGACCATGATTTAGCCTTTTCTATCCGATGTTTTAGTTGATTTTATTTAGCTTCCAAGTCGACTAACGCTAATTGAATCTCTTGTCTTTGTATTGTGTCCTCTTCTTTCACCAGTTCTGATTTCTCAACTCTGGTTATCCTCATCTGTTCTAATTCTTGTTTCAAGGCAGTCAGTTCTTGCTGTCCTATTTCCATTTTAACCTGCATGCTTGAGATTTGTTCCTTAAGAGCTTTATTGTTTCCCTCTAAGTTGTTCTTGAACTCAACAATTTTGTTTACTTTGTTGCCTTCATACCATCTTTTCTCTTCTAAAATTTCGAGTCTCCTTTTCATGCTCATGAGTTATTTCACATATATCTCACATGACCACATCAATGGTGTTGATGTGGGACTATATAGGTCTTTGTTGTCATGGTTCACTGCTTTTCTATCTTTTGTGTTTGCTTCAAAAACCTCTGCTATGTCCAAATTTGGTTCCAGATCCTTAATTTCTATTTGCTTCACCATGGCTTGAGAAGCCTTACTGGATATGTTGTTCACTAAGTATCTAAGAAGCCTTTTCTATCTTCTTTGTTCACTAAGTATCTAGAAGTGGAGTTATGATGTTCACTAAGTATCTAGAAGTGGAGTTACGAAATCTGTTTTACAGCTTTGTAGAGCTTTCTCCAACCACCTTATTTATTACATGGAGTAAAAACTAATTAACAGGAGTAATTAATGTATCCCTACAAGTTCAAGCCACTACGAGTTCACCCATTAACTTAGGAAGACATAATAGTAGAGGAAGATCATTATAACTTTTCAATTCGAATACGTTAAATTTGTTGAAGATCAATATATCTGAAATTAGACTAGAAGTGAAGGTAAAGGTAATATGCAAGACAGAACAAACTTTAAATGCTATATACTTTGCATAAATATTATATATAAAATTACACAGAGTAAATCTTATATATGAAATTAGTCTAAAAGTGAAGGTAATATGCAAGACAAAGAAAATTTAAAGGATATATATACTTTGCAAAAAACTTGATTAACCTTATCAATCCCTAAAATTTCAAATTCATATTTTCCTAGTTTTATGTATTGAGTTTCTTTATTTTTAAAAAATCTTTTAATCACTTATACATTGGGCTTCCATTAGAGTCGAGACCGAAAGTTATAAATAAGCAAGTTTTCTGTTTTACTATTCTTTAACCACCTAATTTATGGAGAGAGAGGTACATTATGTTTTATGCTCAAAACTGTAAATTGACACTTTTTATTGATTATACATATTTTTTAAATTCCATTTTTAAAGAATTCTATTTCACTTCTTTAAAAAAATATATACATTTTCATTTTGAAGTGGCCAATTTAAATAAAATAAATTTGAAGTGACCAATTTCAAAATAAAAATAAAAAAATCACCATACATTAAAACTTAACCTTCCCTTAAAGCATGATTAAACACTATCAACAAGTATAGGCATATATGCCCCCACCTCAAGTATATGATTGCTATATTAAAATATATAATGTTATGGAGTTGTAAAATTTATAAATATTGCCTCAAACATGATAACATTTTATGCTTATAAACTAGTAACTTTATATATAAACAATCACATTTTAGTACTTTTTATGGTGACTTACATACATTACATCAAACTCGCTATAAAATTTTCAAACAATGTTATAGCGCTCGTTTTTGGGATGCATGAGAACTGTTAATTGGGAAGAGAGTGAATCATCCTCTTTTAGAACACGCATTGGGGGTGCTCCAAGAAGGGGTCGATCTTGCTCTCAAGAGCAACCATCAATAAGGCCATATTCCTGGAAATGTTGACCCAACTTCTTGTACAGAGCTTTGGGTGGTCTACACTTATTGACTTGGGTGGAGAAAATATGGAACCCACTTCTTGGGTATTCGCCGGAGACGGTCTCTCTTACTAAGGGGTGGTTCTACTTCATTTTCAGAACCCCAGAAGACTCCTTGAAAATTCTGCAGGGAACCTGGATTTTAAATGGAGGTAGTCTGATGTTAAAAAGATGGCATGTAGGCTTTGACTAGTGACAGATTACTTCCAGTTCAGGCACATTTGGGTGCTCTTATCAGGGTTACCAATCTAGTTTTGTAATGTCGTGGCATTTAAAACTATAGGGAATGAACTGGGGAGGTTCTTGTATGTGGAGAATTCAGTTTTAAAGGGAGGCGACATGAGAATGGGGAAAATTTTGGTGGAAATGGATGTACACAACGGGATTTTATAAGGGCTAGATATAGAATGGAGGGGGAAGACTTATGGTAAAAAATTGGACTACATGGGCTTTCCTTTCCGATGCACCATCTGCAAAGGGACAAGGCATTTACAAAAAATATTGTCAAGGGATAGTCTCAAAGGAAGAATCAAAGTCGACAATGCTTAGGAAGGCATACCTTTTTTTGGGGGGAAGACCCTACATGGAGCAAGGGAGGCTCTATGTCAGAGGAGGGAACATCTACCCCAGCTTTGGATGACTCTGTTTTAAGTAATTTGAAAGTCCTATGTTCCTCTTTCTGTTCCACTTTAACCTCATGAGAGATTGACCAACTTAATCTCTTGAAACCTTATACCACTAAGAACACTTCGGTATCTCTAGTGAAACTAGCTCGAGACTTGGAAAAGAAGGTCATATTTGATGTTGCAGTTGAAAGTTTGGACTCGAAAGCCCCTGAATAGTTGTTAAACAATATAGAAAGTGGGTGGGATTTGGGGTCATTTTTAGAAGAGAAGGAGTTGGGTAGCATTTCTTTGGTGGGGAAGAAGAGGGTTGTTGTTGAGAGCCTAGGTAGAAAAACGCTAGTGGGGAGGGAGAGGGTTGTTAGAGAGAACTCCCTGGAAGATGTATTGGAGACCTTAGTCCCCAGTTATCTAGACATGGTAAGTAAGAAACCATTGGACATATACAAAGGGAGAAGATTGGTAAAAGGTGGAAAGGTAGAAAATTCAGATAGTGGTACTAGGACAGAGACGAGGAGTCTTGGAAGAGATGAAAAGAAGGATTTATGGAAAGGGGGCCTGGGGTTGGATGCTTCACCTATCAAAACGAGAAGTGATCACATGATAGTTGGGGGAAGCAGAGGCGATTTGGACACTCAAGGTAACAACAACACTGATCAAAGGGATCTTAAAGGACTCAAAGCCCTAGCTAGAGCCAAATAATGATACTCCTTTCACTAAACATAAGTAGAGTGGGAGGGGATCCTAAAAGTGCAACCCTCCGAAGATTATTAACCTGTATCAAACATGATATACTCTTGTTGCAAGAAACTATGGTGGAAGGAGCGAAAGCAAGAGATTTAGTTTCCAAAATCTTTCCTAGTTGGCTTTGTTGCACAATGGATTCATTGGGGCAGTCAAGGGGCTTATGTGTGACTTGGAACTGACAAAGCCTGTTCTCGAACCTTCATTATTTTGTGCAGGCATTCTACTTGAGGGCACCTTATTAGAAGGCAACAAAACGATTTTCTTATTCAATTGTTATGGTCCATGTATTGATAGGAAATCCTTCTGGTAAGTTGTGGCAGCTAGTGGTCTGCTAGATATCAAAATTCAATTTTCACAAGTGATCTTAACTTTACAGTTTCAACAGGTGAAGTATGGGGTCAAAAAGATAGATTAGACCCTTTAGCCGATTTCCTCAAAGATATCTTTCAGGACTTGGGTTTGATTGATATTGTTCATCTTGAGAGTGATCCAAATTGATGCAATGGAAGAAATGGTGAAGATCGCATAGGAAAACGATTGGACATGGTTTATAAGTTACAATACTTGGTACATTCATTGGGAAGGTATAGATCCTGGACTATTTATCTCTTCTTAGACCATGCTCTGATAGTGCTACAAATTGAGGATGGACATAGGTTGATTGTATATCCTTTCAAACTCAATCCCATATGGCTGGAAGAGGAAGGTTTCAGTGACATGGTTAGCTCTGTGTGGAGGGATAAGGAGTTCAAAACATAACTCTCTGCAATGAGAAGACTAGTTGGAAAATTAAAAGCTTTAAAACAAAAAGTTACAGGATGGGAGAAATTAAAAAAGAAGCAAAGATACATTGAACTAGATAATATAGAGGAGGCTATAGAGAAATTATACACTTTAAGTCTTAGTGGGAGGGCCACAGTGGACATTGATAGCAACAATGGACATTGATAGCAACATAAAATAGCTGGAAGGAAGAAGACTAAAATATCTACTTGACGAGGAAGAAACTTGAAGACAAAAGAGTAGGGCCATTTGGCTTCGGAAAGGCGATCGAAACAAAATTTTTTTCCATAGATATGCTAACCATAGGAAAAATAAAAATACAATATGTGAAATGAAGGACAGTCAAGGTATCAGTCACACAGGACATGAAGACATTGGATCTGAAGCAGTTATATATTTTAAAGCCCTCTATGATAACACAGGACATAACACTATTTTGGAGCAGGTGAAGGTAGTTCAACATTACTCTTGTTTCTTTACAGAGAGTGATGTCCAAGATCTCGAAAAACCCAACACAGTAGAAGAAATCAAACTTGTGTTGCAGAGCTTTTCCAAGGACAAGAGTCCAAGGCTAGATGGCTGGGCGGTGGAATTCTTCCTCAAATACTTTGATATCATAGGGATAGATGTATAGGACGTTGTTGAGGAGTCAAGAACCACGGGTAAGATGGCAAGCTCTCTAAATTCGACCTTCATAGCTTTAATTCCAAAAGTGGCACAACCTTCAAGATTTGGGGACTTTAGAACTATTTCCCTATGCAAACTAGTTTATAAGGTGATCGCAAAGATTCACTTGAAGCTGATACTGTCAAAAGATTTATCACTAGAACAATTTGGGTTCTTAAAGGGTAGGAAATTTTTGGATGTAGTAGGGGTAGCACAAGAATGCTTTCATAGCATCAAAGCAAAAAAATTGAAAGCCTTGGTTTTAAAGTTGGATTTGCAGAAAGCCTACGACTGTGTTAGCTAGGACTTCCTCAGGTTAATTCTTTTAAAGTCAGGGATAGGATAATGAGTTGTGTAACTTCTCCAAACTTTGTGATTATGGTTAATGGAGGCTATGCCACATTTTTTAAAAGTAAACGCGGGCTAAGGCAGGGATGCCCATTATCGCCTTTACTCTTTATCTTAGTGATGGAGGGATTAAGCTTAATGCTTAAGCAGGGACTTTCATAAGGGAAAATTTATGGAATAAAGACCTCAAGACTCATCAGTTTTTTTCTTCTTCTGTTTTTGGACGATATTCTGATAATGAATAAGGCAAGGGTGTCAGACTGGGAGGAGATCACTTATATTATATATGTCTTCTGTCGAGCTTTGGGGCTGGTCATTAATCCTACAAAATCCTCACTACATTATTCATGTATAGAAGGTACATAACTAAATTTATATAAAGCACTTTTTCCTTTTAACTTTGTTGGGTTGGATGCAAGTCTCCGGTACCTAGGATTTTTCCTTAAGCCAACAAAATAAACGGTAGAGTACTGGCGCTGGTTGCTGCAGAAATTCAAAAGAAGGATAGGAAATTGGTGCCATTGTTGGTTGACAGTGGGTGGGAGGCACGTCTTGGTTAAATCAATTCTTGAAAGCCTATATGTATACTGGTTGGCGATTGCAAATGTGTCATTTTCAATATTAAACAGGATCAAGAACTGATGTACATATTTTTGTGGTCCATTTGCATAGAGACATAGTGTGTTCACTTATGCAAATGGGAGGTTTTTTCCAAGTCCAAAGCTTATAAAGGTTTGGGTTTCAAACATCTGATCTGGTTCAACAAAGCGTTGGCAACAAACACCTTGTGGCGTTGTCTTCTGAAAGATGGATTTTGGCACAAGGTATTATAGGACAAGTATTTTCACTCCCAGCTGATGGTTTCTTAGTTGAGACGTCCAATGGTGTGCACTACAAAAGCCTCAAGTTCTTGGAGGTGTCTCCACAAATCTATACAAGTGGTGACTCATTGGCCTACCTGGAGGCATGGAACAGGGATGTTGGTCCACCTGGGAGAAGATGTGATTCACAGGCTGGGTAAACGATATTTTCTAACAACTGGTCTCATCAATTCTTTAAGGGAGAATGGATATCATCTCCTTTTTCAGACTGCAGACAAGTGTAGTCAAAATCCTACTTCATTTAAGTGGAAATTGGCCAGGGAGTTGGGCTTAGGTAGCCACGAGGCTGAGGAATGAGAGGCATTTAGCAAAGCACTGGCACATGAAGGCATTTTCCTCACAGATTCCCCAGACAAGCTGGTATGGACATGGAACACATCCATGGGGATTATGACTACAAAAGATGATTATGATGCTATAGCATCGAAGATATGGACAAGGAGCACTAACTGGTGGTACAATGCATTGTGGAAATGGGACATGACTCTTAAACTCAATATTTTCACTTGGTTGTTGATGGAGAACAAGATTCTCACCTGAGATAATTTACAAAGAAGAGGGTGGCAGGGTCTGGGAATATGTGCCATGTGCAAGAAAGACTTAGACACATCTCAACACTTTATGTTACACTGCTATTTTTCACATCAAGTTTGGATTGGTTTGTTGTCAACTCTCAAGATCACTTCTGGGAGGACAAGTGGGAACATTCAATTATTTTTTAAGGATTGGAGTCTTAAGCACCCTAGGTGGATCACACTACCTTATATTTTTTTCTGGAACATATGGCTGGAAAGGAACGTTGTATTGTTCGGGGAAGGACAACCTTCCATAGAAGGGGTGTTGTATAGGACCCTAGGTTGGGTAAGGGACATAAAGAAAATGCCTCAACCTTTAAATAAAATGAAATAGCCACCAAAGTATTCTATAAGAAGAGAAGCAACTTGGTTTGATGGGTTTGCACAGAGAATGGGCAGTGTAGCGAAGCAGGTGGAATAATCAGGGTAAGTAGTCAAACTAGCTACAAGTGGTGGCTCAATTGTGGATCGGGAAAAAACAATAGAGCAGAAATCCTAGGTGTTTGGGCCTTGTCGTCCCTAGATATTCAACTACAAATCCTTGATCTTCAGGTTATTGGGGATTCAAAGATAATTATCGACTGGTTGAACAAGACCAGCGACATCTAGGCGTTGGGTTTGAATTACTGGAAAGAGCGGGCCTTATCACTTAATAAGGACTTCTCGGCTCTTGATTTCATTCATTCCTATAGAGAGTTAAATTGGAAAACATACGCTCTCTCTAAACAAGCATTAGATCTTCAGGAAGGGATATTGAAACTTACTCGGATGGAAGATGGACAAGTAGGTCCAACTCTATTCCTACGACTATACTGACTTAGCTCTGGTTATTTTTTTCTTCGACAAGTTCTTTGTTGGGATTTGAACTGCGTTGGATGTCTCTACTTTCTCAACCTAGTCTAAAGGCTGGTATAGTTACCCACTAGTTCTGGGGCTGAAAATGGGAGTGTTGCTCTGTCCCTGAGGTGGTTTCCCTGCTGATCCTTGATTCGAGAAGGATATTTTCAGTTCATGACATTATTGTGTGGGTTTGTGTAGCTACTTCTGTCTCGTGGTTGTTAGATTTTGCAGGAGCTATGCTTGTATGGCATTTTGTTTCGTCGATGTAATCTTTCTGATTTCTCATGATCAGAGAACTATTATAGTACCAATATAAGTGAAATTTCTTTGTTTGGAAAAAAAAAACCTGGAACGGGAAAGGGTCTTACAATTCTTTATTGTGATTTTTCACCCTTCCACATTTTGTTTTTTGGGATCCAATCCAAGCATATCAATCTGAAATAGAAAAACGACAAGATATTAAAACAAAGGGAGTGGAAAAGATAAATTTACTTTACTGTAATTGTATCTCATAAAACCACACCATATCCAATTAACAAAGCTTAAATAAGTCACCAGCATGACCTACCTAAACATGCATAATATAAAATTGAAACAAAACTCACAGTTTCCATCGTTGAAGTCTATTTTCTAGCACTCAAATCTATTTAATGTGGATTAAAAAGGCTATCCACCTTTAAAGTGATTGAACACCAATAACTTTAGGAGTAAACAAAGGAATTTGAGCATAAACTATTCACCCAAACAAAAACATAAATTTATGTACCAAGACGTTCAAGAAATAAAACTTCTCTACTATAGAGTAGTTATTGGCTATGACCTTGTGCTCACATATAAAAAAAATATGCATGTGCACAAAAGTGACACAATTATCAAGACGTGGAAAGCAATCCAAGCTTGATGAAAGCTATGTAGGGGAAATAACTCACACATGTGATATCAAAATAAAGGATGGAAATTCAGAAAAATACCTTACAAGGAGCTAGTGGGAGATGAAATGAACTTCTTCCATTTGCAGACCAACTTCAAAACCTAAAGAGAATCATGAAAACACTTAATGGTGTTTATTGTGACAACCTTTTGGGATACTACAGTTTCTTCGATGAGCAACTGGGTGACTATGCTACTCCTATATTCCTTCCGGCCGAACTCGTCAGGATGTACAAAGACTTTTGCTTCTCTGATATATTCAGGTGGAGAGGGGCATCATATCCAGTATTGCCTCGTATCACCACCAACTTGAAACAATTAATTCAGCGGAGATGTAACTATCTAGCTCCAAGATCACTGGTAAGAATTCAACTCTAAGATCACTTGCAAGGAGTCAACATGAATAGTATTTTTCCTCTACGTTGTTGCATTATTTGATTGTTAAGAAGATATACATATCCTACCCTCTCTGGATTTGAACTTATTAACTCTTAGAAAGAAATGCATGTTCTTAACCATTAAACCTACTCAACTTGTATACCAAAAACAATCTTGAAAATATCAAACAAATACAATTATGCCACAATTGTAACTATGACTTAATACTAGCATAACCACATTATAAAAGTAGTTGATATATGTGGAAAGACATCAATTTCACAACAATGTCATCACACATACATTAATTTTCCCCTCTCTTAGTAAATGACATACTTTTTTTTTTTTTTGGTGAAGAGTTTTGTTGATTGAAAGATTATGTGCATATTTTATATTATTGGACTTGACAGCTTGAAGGTGTGGTACATTGTTGTGCAATGACCACAAGGGAATGACAAGAGGGGTTGTTATGACCCAACTCTGAGAAATGACGAGGGATTGTTTTGACTTTACTCTAGACATTTCTTGTCAAGAGTATGCACCGATCATAAATCCAATTTAGTTTGGAAGATATTTTTTTACAGAATTTACTGGACTTTTTATGTAAGTGTTTTTTCATTTTCAAGCACAGTAATATGAAATTAAACCTATGATACAAAATTCATTGGGCCTTTTTTTTTTTTTTTATGTTAGGGTGTTTCTCATTTTTCAAACACATTAATATGAAATTAAACTGATGACATCTTATGAACCTTTAATGGATTAACAATCATGACATTTTATATCTACGCTAAACCATCAATCTATTATAATAATAAGCCTAAAAAAACAAAAGCTCTTACGGGATAAAATAGGTTGTAATACCCCAAGGACGAGCTCCAATTGTATTATGAATTGTAAACATGTTTTGTAGGCTGGTGAGCCGAGCAATTATAAGATAACATGCCTATGTATTATTAGGCCGAAGAGCCTAGGTGTTAAAGGCCAGGAGCCTATTTTTTTACATGTAACTATTCATATCAGTAATATAAAAACATCGTTGTGTGTAGACCGACCACAAAGAAAGAGTGATGGGGGACTAAGCTTACACTAGGCTGGGTAAGGGAGAGGGGGATAAGAGGTTGGAAAGAGGGGCTAAGCCTAAGGGCTTAAGTCCAAGATAGTAATAATTGTACTTAATTATTATTATACGTATTATTATTGTACGTAATCTAAATGTTCTATGTTTTTATTTTTTTCAGGATATTTTTTTGGATGAGTTTTGTTCAAAATTAATTAGAAATTTAAAAAAATTAAGGTTTCAGTGATTGAGATTACATATTCCTAGGAATATTTTAGCGTCCTCAATGGATTTATACATTCAAAAATAGATTTAAGCAATATAAAATTGTAATTTTTCCAACAATTCTGTTTTTGGATTTATATGATAATTGTAAAAAAATAAAAAGGTAGAACAATCACCTTATTATTTTCATTTACCCATTCACCGCACCACAGTTAAAAAGAAGAAAATAGTGAATCTACTAGCCACCTAACTTGAACTGCGCACATCAAATTGGTGTTTCTAGCATTAGTTGATCATTTTGCATTTGACCTCATTGCAAATTTAAATATATGTTTTCCCTAACGTTTTGAGGATTTTATAAGTGCAATTTGGCACATTTTGATTTTATCTTTCGCATAGGTATGACAACTGAAGATTTGAGGCCTCTCGGATCTAGAGCGCGCAAACTATTCTTAGCACGCCACGTAGTAGTAAAGACTGTGCAATTCAATTCTTCATCGTTGAGCTCTTAGGACTTATCGCGCAGTTTCTAGACTGCGCGTTGTGATGTTAACACTTAATAAAGTGATTTCTTGACACCGTGCTACTCTCAGCACATAAACTCACATGTATATTTTCAATATAGGTTCAAGAACATATAAAGATAACTTAAGCTTGCGCAAAAACAAAGAGAATATATTTTCAAAGTATTTTAACACAATAGAAACCATAAATACTCATGAAAGTTTTAACACACAAATACTTAATATAAACTATCCACTTGAATATTGCACACGGTTACAAACTATGAAAACTATGTCGAGCTTTGGCTCTGACTTTTATAGACTTCCAGAAAAAACACAGAGTTTATGCTCTCAGACTTCTTTGACTCCTTATACAACTGCTCTTGCTTCTAACTATCAACTAACTCACTATTTCTCTCTATTCTATATCGACTCTTTACATACTCGGGAATATAAAGATAAAGATAGAAAATTCCTGTAGAAGCTAACCGACTTAAACATTTAAGACAATCAATAAATTTGACTGAATCTATTTGCATAATAGGGCTCGAGAAAGTTAAAGATCGACTCAATTAATAACGCTCCTGCTAACACTCCTGTTTGTCGTGTCAGACTGTAAAACACTCATGATTTCCTTGATAGACAGAGTCTGCGTAAGTGTAAATCTCACAATTTGTAATTAATATCTCCAACACTCCCCCTTAATTATAAGTAGGTGAGATTACAAAATACAAAATTTAGATCAAAAAATCATATTGACATGAACTGTCAAATATTTGTGACTATGCCGACTCCTAGAAAGTTGTGCAGTTTCTGAAATGCATCT
>JASDQU010508440.1:8722-21830 GCA_032191745.1 Picea mariana | reverse complement strand
TAGGCACCGTGTCAAAGGCTTTCTTAAAGTCTACAAAACAACAATAGGTTGTTTCACCTTGTTTGTCTTAGATTTTCTCTATCAAATATCTAAGGGTGACATAATGATCAATGGTAGAATGCCTAGGTCTAAAACTCGCCTACCCTTCTTCCCTTTTTCCCTCATCTTCTACTCAACTGTTGATTCTTCTCTCTATCATGCTCCCAAAAACTTGCCCATGAGGGGGTTGACCATAATAGTGTGGTAGTTGGAGGGGTTATTGATATCTCCATTCTTAAAGAGAGGAATCACCACACTGGTGGTCCATTCTCCCGGAAAGCCTTCCTGGATGATCCCATTGAAAATTCCTTTTATGTGAGATGTAAAGAGCTCAACCCCTCATTTTAAAAATTCAGCTTGAATCTCGTCTATGTCCTCCACTTTGTCGCTTGCTAACTTCTTTATTCCTTGCTTGATATCATCCATGACGAATAGTTCCACTATTGTTTTCATTATGGGAGGAGTATGTTTCTCGTGTACCTGTTCATAAAGGAGTCTCACATATTCTAACCATTGGACATCTGTAATATTGTTTTCAGTTTGTTTTCTCCTTTGTTGTAGTTCTCTCCAAAATCCTTTGGGGCTGTGTTTGCCAAGAGAGATTAACTCCTTTCTTCTTGCACTTACATACTCTTATTTTTTTAGTGTATTATTTTTTCATATTTATTCTTGTTTTCTTTGCCCAAATTTCTCTCTTTTACAGATCTCTTGGCTGCCTTACATTCTTCATCAAACCATGGATTTGTCGGAAAATTACTTGTAGCCCTGTTCTTGGGATGATACCTTTTACATGCACTTAAGGCCTTGTGTATTGTTGGGATCAACAAACTGCTATGAACATGACCGCCCATCTCATTGGTTGTCATATCTTCCCTGTTGTACTTTATAACCTGAAATTGCTTCTTAAGAGAAGCACTAAACCTTTCCCTATTTTCCTGATTCATGAGGATTTTTCCTTTGGAAATATTTTTCTTTTGTATGCCAAGGATTTGATTATTGTGTGGACTAGCAGGAAAGCCTATCTTAACCAATAGGGGGGCATGCTCATATTTCATTTCAATAGAACAATCCCCTATATCAAATTTCAATACTCTAGAAGTAAAACTTTGAGAGCAGATTAAGTAATCTACCACACTTTGACGATTGTAATTTTTGCATGTGATACCCACTGAAGTTGGCCACCCTCTCATTCCATTGCAAATAACCATGCCAAACAAACTTCAAAGCCCCAATAATTCTACCCCAAAGTGTGTCACGCCCCCATTTCCATCTTGTGAATCTCTTTCCCATGATTGATCTCCACTCTCTTCTAACCATAAGGGATTGTTTTCCCCTCTTTTTTCATTGCTCAACTGGAGAGATTGGTTGTTATTTGTCTTTGCATTAAAATCACTCATTAACATTACTTCTCCCAAGTAGTTGAATAGAGATATATCTCTTTTCAATGAGGCATACGCATCTTCGTTGTCTAAATTGCTTCTTTATCTTTGAGTTTTTGGGGGAAAAATAGCAAGCAACCAACCTGAAAGTAAACTCCTTCTCAGTTATTTGCATCCAAATGTATTGTTTGTTTGGGTCCTCTTTCACCACTTTTACAACACCATACCATTTTTCATTTATTAGCAGTGTAACTCCCCCATGTCCTTTGCCTGGTCTCATTTCCTTTGTTCCAATATGAAGTTTTCTTGTACCCCTCGAAATTTGGAACCTTGCATCCATCGTGCTCATGCGTTTCTATAAGAATGATAATACATTTCCCCTCTGCTATGGGCCCCAAACCCAAACCTCTTCTCCATGGATAACCTCTGCAATTCCAACTTACTACCTGTAAACAGTCTCGTGGGGCCTCGATTTCCTATTTCTTATTTGAGAAATGATCATTAATTTGAGCCTTCCCGTTCTTCAACCATGCCCATTTTCCCTCATTTCTTGTTGTTTTCACTTTTTCCCACTCCTTTCTTTGTTGTTCTTGTTGAGCAAAATTCAAGTCCTCATCTAGGTAGATGTGTGTGCCTCTGAGCAATCCCCTATTTCTAAGGATCATATTCTTATCCTCTATATTACTTAAGATAAATCTTACATGTCTTTCTCTTCCTCCCTCTATCTTCTATCCAATCCTGCTTGCTTGGTGAATACACCCTGTCCACTTCAACTTATCTTTAAGGAAGGCCCTTGCTAGAATGTTTGTCCTCTCATTTTCACCAAAGTCCCTTAGTCCTTGGATAATGATATTTGTGATCTTGCCTCACTTATCCTGCTCTTCCTTTATTTGTATTTTGATTTGCTTCTCAATGATTTCTTTTTGTTTGTTTGATGACCCACTTTCAACTTGTGACCATGATTTAGCCTCTTTTATCCGATCTTTTAGTTGATTTTATTTAGCTTCCAAGTCGACTAATGCTAATTGAATCTCTTGTCTTTGTATTGTGTCCTCTTCTTTCACTAGTTATGATTTCTCAACTCTGGTTATCCTCATCTGTTCTAATTCTTGTTTCAAGGCAGTCAGTTCTTGCTGTCCTATTTCCATTTTAACCTGCATGCTTGAGATTTGTTCCTTAAGAGCTTTATTGTTTCCCTCTAAGTTGCTCTTGAACTTAATAATCTCGTTTATTTTGTTGCCTTCATACCATCTTTTCTCTTCTAAAATTTCGAGTCTCCTTTTCATGCTCATGAGTTATTTCACATATAGCTCACATGACCACATCAATGGTGTTGATGTGGGACTATATAGGTCTTTGTTGTCATGGTTCACTGCTTTTCTATATTTTGTGTTTGCTTCAAAAACCTCTGCTGTGTCCAAATTTGGTTCCAGATCCTTAATTTCTATTTGCTCCACCATGGCTTGAGAAGCCTTACTGGATATGTTGTTCACTAAGTATCTAAGAAGCCTTTTCTATCTTCTTTGTTCACTAAGTATCTAGAAGTGGAGTTACGATGTTCACTAAGTATCTAGAAGTGGAGTTACGAAATCTGTTTTACAGCTTTGTAGAGATTTCTCCAACCACCTCATTTATTACATGGAGTAAAAACTAATTACCAGGAGTAATTAATGTATCCCTACAAGTTCAAGCCACTACGAGTTCACCCATTAACTTAGGAAGACATAATAGCAGAGGAAGATCATTATAACTTTTCAATTCAAATACGTTAAATTTGTTGAAGATCAGTATATCTGAAATTAGACTAGAAGTGAAGGTGAAGGTAATATGCAAGACAGAACAAACTTTAAATGCTATATACTTTGCATAAATATTATATATAAAATTACACAGAGTAAATCTTATATATGAAATTAGTCTAAAAGTGAAGGTAATATGCAAGACAAAGAAACTTTAAAGGATATATATACTTTGCAAAAAACTTGATTAACCTTATCAATCCCTAAAATTTCAAATTCATATTTTCCTAGTTTTATGTATTGAGTTTCTTTATTTTTAAAAAATCTTTTAATCACTTATACATTGGGCTTCCATTAGAGTCGAGACCGAAAGTTATAAATAAGCAAGTTTTCTGTTTTACTATTCTTTAACGACCTAATTTATGGAGAGAGAGGTACATTATGTTTTATGCTCAAAACTGTAAATTGACACTTTTTATTGATTATACATATTTTTTAAATTCCATTTTAAAGAATTCTATTTCACTTCTTAAAAAAAAAATACATTTTCATTTTGAAGTGGCCAATTTAAAAAAAATAAATTTGAAGTGACCAATTTCAAAAAATAAAAAATAAAATCACCATACATTAAAAGGGGTATTCGCCGGAGACGGTATCTCTTACTAAGGGGTGGTTCTGCTTCATTTTCAGAACCCCAGAAGACTCCATGAAAATTTTGCAGGGAACCTGGATTTTAAATGGAGGTAGTCTGATGTTAAAAAGATGGCATGTAGGCTTTGACCAGTGACAGATTACTTCCAGTTCAGGCACAATTGGGTGCTCTTATCAGGGCTACCAATCTAGTTTTGTAATGTCGTGGCATTTAAAACTATAGGGAATGAACTGGGGAGGTTCTTGTATGTGGAGGATTCAGTTTTAAAGGGAGACAACATGAGAATGGGGAAAATTTTGGTGGAAATGGATGTACACAACGAGCTTTTATAAGGGATAGATATAGAATGGAGGGGGAAGACTTATGGTAAAAAATTGGACTACATGGGCCTTCCTTTCCGATGCACCATCTGCAAAAGGACGAGGCATTTACGAAAAATATTGTCAAGGGATAGTCTCAAAGGAAGAATCAAAGTCGACAATGCTCAGGAAGGCAGACTTTTTTTTGGGGGGAAGACCCTACATGGAGCAAGGGAGGCTCTATGTCAGAGGAGGGAACATCTACCCCAACTTTGGATGACTCTGTTTTAAGTAAGTTGAAAGTCCTATGTTCCTCTTTCTGTTCCACTTTAACCTCATGAGAGATTGACCAACTTAATCTCTTGAAACCTTATACCACTAAGAACACTTCGGTATCTCTAGTGAAACTAGCTCGAGACTTGGAAAAAAAGGGCATATTTGATGTTGCAGTTGAAAGTTTGGACTCAAAATCCCCTAAACAATTGTTAAACAATATAGAAAGTGGGTGGGATTTGGGGCCATTTTTAGAAGAGAAGGAGTTGGGTAGCATTTCTTTGGCGGGGAAGAAGAGGGTTGTTGTTGAGAGCCTGGGTAGAAAAACGGTAGTGGGGAGGGAGAGGTTTGTTAGAGAGAACTCCCTAGAAGATGTATTGGAGACCTTAGTCCCCAGTTATCGAGACATGGTAAGTAAGAAACCATTAGACATATACAAAGGGAGAATATTGGTAAAAGGTGGAAAGGTAGAAAATTCAGATAGTGGTACTAGGACAAAGACGAGGAGTCTTGGAAGAGATGCAAAGAAGGATTTATGGAAAGGGGGCCTGGGGTTGGATGCTTCACCTATCAAAATGAGAAGTGATCACATGATAGTTGTGGGAAGCAGAGGCGATTTGGACACTCAAGGTAACAACAACACTGATCAAAGGGCTCTTAAAGGACTCAAATCCCTAGCTAGAGCCAAATAATGATACTCCTTTCACTAAACATAAGCAGAGTGGGAGGGGATCCTAAAAGTGCAACCCTCCGAAGATTATTAACTTGTATCAAACATGATATACTCTTGTTGCAAGAAACTATGGTGGAAGGAGCGAAAGCAAGAGTTTTAGTTTCTAAAATCTTTCCTAGTTGGATTTGTTGCACAATGGATTCATTGGGGCAGTCAAGGGGCTTATGTGTGACTTGGAACCCGACAAAGGTTGTTCTCGAACCTTCATTATTTTGTGCAGGCATTCTACTTGAGGGCACCTTATTAGAAGGCAACAAAACGATTTTCTTATTCAATTGTTATGGTCCATGTATTGATAGGAAATCCTTCTGGTAAGTTGTGGCAGCTAGATATCAAAATTTAATTTCCGCAGGTGATCTTAACTTTACAGTTTCAACAGGTGAAGTATGGGGTCAAAAAGCTAGATTAGACCCTTTAGCCGATTTCCTCAAAGATATCTTTCAGGACTTGGGTTTGATTGATATTGTTCCTCTTGAGAGTGATCCAAATTGGTGCAATGGAAGAAATGGTGAAGATCGCATAGGAAAACGACTGGACAGGGTTTATAAGTTAGAATACTTGGTACATTCATTGGGAAGGTATAGATCCTGGACTATTTATCTCTTCTTAGACCATGCTCTGATAGTGCTACAAATTGAGGATGGACATAGGTTGATTATATATCCTTTCAAACTCAATCCCATATGGCTGGAAGAGGAAGGTTTCAGTGAGATGGTTAGCTCTGTGTGGAGGGATAAGGAGTTCGAAACATAACTCTCTGCAATGAGAAGACTAGTTGGAAAATTAAAAGCTTTAAAACGAAAAGTTACTAGATGGGAGAAATTAAAAAAGAAGCAAAGATACATTGAACTAGATAATATAGAGGAGGCTATAGAGAAATTATACACTTTAAGTCTTAGTGGGAGGGCCACAATGGACACTGATAGCAACATAAAATAGCTGGAAGGAAGAAGACTAAAATATCTACTTGACGAGGAAGAAACTTGAAGACAAAAGAGTAGGGCCATTTGGCTTCGAGAAGGCGATCGAAACACAAAAAAAATCCATAGATATGCTAACCATAAGAAAAATAAAAATACAATATGTGAAATGAAGGATGGTCAAGGTATCAGTCACATAGAACATGAAGACATTGGATCTGAAGCAGTTATATATTTTAAAGCCCTCTATGATAACACAGGACATAACACTATTTTGGAGCAGGTGAAGGTAGTTCAACATTACTCTTGTTTCTTTACAGAGAGTGATGTCCAAGATCTCGAAAAACCCAACACGGTAGAAGAAATCAAACTTGTGTTGCAGAGCTTTTCCAAGGACAAGAGTCCAAGGCCGGATGGCTGCGTGGTGGAATTCTTCCTCAAATACTTTGATATCATAGGGATAGATGTATAGGACGTTGTTGAGGAGTCAAGAACCACGAGTAATATGGAAAGCTCTCTAAATTCGACCTTCATAGCTTTAATTCCAAAAGTGGCACAACCTTCAAGATTTGGGGACTTTAGAACTATTTCCCTATGAAAACTAGTTTATAAGGTGATCACAAAGATTCACTTGAAGCTAATACTGTCAAAAGATTTATCACTAGAACAATTTGGGTTCTTAAAGGGTAGGAAAATTTTGGATGTAGTAGGGGTAGCACAAGAATGCTTTCATAGCATCAAAGCAAAAAAATTGAAAGCCTTGGTTTTAAAGTTGGATTTGTAGAAAGCCTATGACTGTGTTAGCTAGGACTTCCTCAGGTTAATTCTTTTAAAGTCAGGGATAGGATAATGAGTTGTGTAACTTCTCCAAACTTTGTGATTATGGTTAATGGAGGCTATGCCACATTTTTTAAAAGTAAACGCAGGCTAAGGCAGGGATGCCCATTATCGCCTTTACTCTTTATCTTAGTGATGGAGGGATTAATCTTAATGCTTAAGCAGGGACTTTCATAAGGGAAAATTTATGGAATAAAGACCTCAACACTCATCAATTTTTTTCTTCTTCTGTTTTTGGACGATATTCTAATAATGAATAAGGCAAGGGTGTCAGACTGGGAGGAGATCACTTATATTATCTATGTCTTATGTCGAGCTTTGGGGCTGGTCATTAATCCTACAAAATCCTCGTTGCATTATTCATGTATAGAAGGCACATAACTAAATTTATATAAAAAACTTTTTCATTTTAACTTTGTTGGGTTGGATGCAAGTCTCCGGTACCTAGGTTTTTTCCTTAAGCCAACAAAATAAACGATAGAGTACTGGCGCTGGTTGCTGCAGAAATTCGAAAGAAGGATAGGAAATTGGTGCCATTGTTGGTTGACAATGGGTGGGAGGCACGTCTTGGTTAAATCAATTCTTGAAAGCCTATAGGTATACTGGTTGGCGATTGCAAATGTGTCATTCTCAATATTAAACAGGATCAAGAACTGATGTACATATTTTTGTGGCCCATTTGCATAGAGACATAGTGTGTTCACTTATGCAAATGGGAGGTTTTTTCCAAGCCCAAAGCTTATAAAGGTTGGGGTTTCAAACATCTGATCTGGTTCAACAAAGCATTGGCAACAAACACCTTGTGGCATTGTCTTCTGAAAGATGGACTCTGGCATAGGGTATTATAGGACAAGTATTTTCACTCCCAGTTGATGGTTTCTTAGTTGAGACGTCCAATGGTGTGCACTACAAAAGCCTCAAGTTCTTGGAGGTGTCTCCACAAATATATATAAGTGGTGACTCATTGGACTACGTGGAGGCCTGGCACGGGGATGTTGGTCCACCTGGGAGAAGATGTGATTCACGGGCTGGGTAAACGATATTTTCTAACAACTGGTCTCATCAATTCTTTAAGGGAGAATGGATATCATCTCCTTTTTCAGACTGCAGACAAGTGTAGTCAAAATCCTACTTCATTTAAGTGGAAATTGGCTAGGGAGTTGGGCTTAGGTAGCCACGAGGTTGAGGAATGAGAGGCCTTTAGAAAAGCATTGGCACATGAAGGCATTTTCCTCACAGATTCCCCAGACAAGCTGGTATGGACATGGAACACATCCATGGGGATTATGACTGAAAAAGATGATTATGATGCTATAGCATCGAAGATATGGACAAGGAGCACTAACTGGTGGCACAATGCATTGTGGAAATGGGACATGACTCTTAAAATCAATATTTTCACTTGGTTGTTGATGGAGAACAAGATTCTCACCTGAGATAATTTACAAAGAAGAGGGTGGCAGGGTCCGGGAATACGTGCCGTGTGCAAGAAAGACTTAGACACATCTCAACACTTTATGTTACACTACTATTTTTCACATCAAGTTTGGACTGGTTTGTTGTCAACTCTCAAGATCACTTCTGGGAGGACAAGTGGGAACATTCAATTATTTTTTAAGGATTGGAGTCTTAAGCACCCTAGGTGGATCACACTACCTTATATTTTTTTCTGGAACATATGGCTGGAAAGGAACACTGTATTTTTCAGGGAAGGACAACCTTCCATAGAAGGGGTGTTGTATAGGACCCTAGGTTGGGTAAGGGACATAAAGAAAATGCCTCAACCTTTACATAAAATGAAATAGCCACCAAAGTATTCTATAAGAAGAGAAGCAACTTAGTTTGATGGGTTTTCACAGAGAAATGGCCAGTGTAGCGAAGAAGGTGGAATAATCAGGGTAAGTAGTCAAACTAGCTACAAGTGGTGGCTCAATTGTGGATCGGGAAAATAAAATAGAGCAGAAATCCTAGGTGTTTGGGCCTTATCGTCCCTAGATATTCAACTACAAATCCTTGATCTTCAGGTTATTGGGGATTCAAAGATAATTATCGACTGGTTGAACAAGACCAGCAACATCTAGGCGTTGGGTTTGAATTACTGGAAAGAGCGGGCCTTATCACTTAATAAGGACTTCTCGGCTCTTGATTTCATTCATTACTATAGAGAGTTAAATTGGAAAACATACTCTCTCTCTAAACAAGCATTAGATCTTCAGGAAGGGATCTTGAAATTTACTCAGATGGAAGATGGACAAGTATGTCCAACTCTATTCCTACGACTATACTGACTTAGCTCTGGTTATTTTTTTCTTCGACAAGTTCTTTGTTGGGATTTGAACTGCGTTGGATGTCTCTACTTTCTCAACCTAGTCTAAAGGCTGGTATAGTTACCCACTAGTTTTGGGGCTGAAAATGGGAGTGTTGCTCTGTCCCTGAGGTGGTTTCCCCGCTGATCCTTGATTCGAGAAGGATATTTTTCAGTTCATGACATTGTTGTGTGGGTTTGTGTAGCTACTTCTGTCTCGTGGTTGTTAGATTTTGTAGGAGCTATGCTTGTATGGCGTTTTGTTTCGTCGATGTAATCTTTCTGATTTCTCATGATCAGAGAACTGTTATAGTACCAATATAAGTGAAATTTCTTTGTTTGGAAAAAAAAAAAACCTGGAACGGGAAAGGGTCTTACAATTCTTTATTGTGATTTTTCACCCTTCCACATTTTGTTTTTTGGGATCCAATCCAAGCATATCAATCTGAAATAGAAAAACGACAGGATATTAAAACAAAGGGAGTGGAAAAGATAAATTTACTTCACTGTAATTGTATCTCATAAAACCACACCATATCTAATTAACAAAGCTTAAATAAGTCACCATCATGACCTACCTAAATATGCATAATATAAAATTGAAACAAAACTCACATTTTCCATCGTTGAAGTCTATTTTCTAGCACTCAAATCTATTTAATGTGGATTAAAAAGGCTATCCACCTTTAAAGTGATTGAACACCAATAACTTTAGGAGTAAACAAAGGAATTTGAGCATAAACTATTCACCCAAACAAAAACATAAATTTATGTACCAAGACGTTCAAGAAATAAAACTTCTCTACTATAGAGTAGTTATTGGCTATGACCTTGTGCTCACATATAAAAAAAATATGCATGTGCACAAAAGTGACACAATTATCAAGACGTGGAAAGCAATCCAAGCTTGATGAAAGCTATGTAGGGGAAATAACTCACACATGTGATATCAAAATAAAGGATGGAAATTCAGAAAAATACCTTACAAGGAGCTAGTGGGAGATGAAATGAACTTCTTCCATTTGCAGACCAACTTCAAAACCTAAAGAGAATCATGAAAACACTTAATGGTGTTTATTGTGACAACCTTTTGGGATACTACAGTTTCTTCGATGAGCAACTGGGTGACTATGCTACTCCTATATTCCTTCCGGCCGAACTCGTCAGGATGTACAAAGACTTTTGCTTCTCTGATATATTCAGGTGGAGAGGGGCATCATATCCAGTATTGCCTCGTATCACCACCAACTTGAAACAATTAATTCAGCGGAGATGTAACTATCTAGCTCCAAGATCACTGGTAAGAATTCAACTCTAAGATCACTTGCAAGGAGTCAACATGAATAGTATTTTTCCTCTACGTTGTTGCATTATTTGATTGTTAAGAAGATATACATATCCTACCCTCTCTGGATTTGAACTTATTAACTCTTAGAAAGAAATGCATGTTCTTAACCATTAAACCTACTCAACTTGTATACCAAAAACAATCTTGAAAATATCAAACAAATACAATTATGCCACAATTGTAACTATGACTTAATACTAGCATAACCACATTATAAAAGTAGTTGATATATGTGGAAAGACATCAATTTCACAACAATGTCATCACACATACATTAATTTTCCCCTCTCTTAGTAAATGACATACTTTTTTTTTTTTTTGGTGAAGAGTTTTGTTGATTGAAAGATTATGTGCATATTTTATATTATTGGACTTGACAGCTTGAAGGTGTGGTACATTGTTGTGCAATGACCACAAGGGAATGACAAGAGGGGTTGTTATGACCCAACTCTGAGAAATGACGAGGGATTGTTTTGACTTTACTCTAGACATTTCTTGTCAAGAGTATGCACCGATCATAAATCCAATTTAGTTTGGAAGATATTTTTTTACAGAATTTACTGGACTTTTTATGTAAGTGTTTTTTCATTTTCAAGCACAGTAATATGAAATTAAACCTATGATACAAAATTCATTGGGCCTTTTTTTTTTTTTTTATGTTAGGGTGTTTCTCATTTTTCAAACACATTAATATGAAATTAAACTGATGACATCTTATGAACCTTTAATGGATTAACAATCATGACATTTTATATCTACGCTAAACCATCAATCTATTATAATAATAAGCCTAAAAAAACAAAAGCTCTTACGGGATAAAATAGGTTGTAATACCCCAAGGACGAGCTCCAATTGTATTATGAATTGTAAACATGTTTTGTAGGCTGGTGAGCCGAGCAATTATAAGATAACATGCCTATGTATTATTAGGCCGAAGAGCCTAGGTGTTAAAGGCCAGGAGCCTATTTTTTTACATGTAACTATTCATATCAGTAATATAAAAACATCGTTGTGTGTAGACCGACCACAAAGAAAGAGTGATGGGGGACTAAGCTTACACTAGGCTGGGTAAGGGAGAGGGGGATAAGAGGTTGGAAAGAGGGGCTAAGCCTAAGGGCTTAAGTCCAAGATAGTAATAATTGTACTTAATTATTATTATACGTATTATTATTGTACGTAATCTAAATGTTCTATGTTTTTATTTTTTTCAGGATATTTTTTTGGATGAGTTTTGTTCAAAATTAATTAGAAATTTAAAAAAATTAAGGTTTCAGTGATTGAGATTACATATTCCTAGGAATATTTTAGCGTCCTCAATGGATTTATACATTCAAAAATAGATTTAAGCAATATAAAATTGTAATTTTTCCAACAATTCTGTTTTTGGATTTATATGATAATTGTAAAAAAATAAAAAGGTAGAACAATCACCTTATTATTTTCATTTACCCATTCACCGCACCACAGTTAAAAAGAAGAAAATAGTGAATCTACTAGCCACCTAACTTGAACTGCGCACATCAAATTGGTGTTTCTAGCATTAGTTGATCATTTTGCATTTGACCTCATTGCAAATTTAAATATATGTTTTCCCTAACGTTTTGAGGATTTTATAAGTGCAATTTGGCACATTTTGATTTTATCTTTCGCATAGGTATGACAACTGAAGATTTGAGGCCTCTCGGATCTAGAGCGCGCAAACTATTCTTAGCACGCCACGTAGTAGTAAAGACTGTGCAATTCAATTCTTCATCGTTGAGCTCTTAGGACTTATCGCGCAGTTTCTAGACTGCGCGTTGTGATGTTAACACTTAATAAAGTGATTTCTTGACACCGTGCTACTCTCAGCACATAAACTCACATGTATATTTTCAATATAGGTTCAAGAACATATAAAGATAACTTAAGCTTGCGCAAAAACAAAGAGAATATATTTTCAAAGTATTTTAACACAATAGAAACCATAAATACTCATGAAAGTTTTAACACACAAATACTTAATATAAACTATCCACTTGAATATTGCACACGGTTACAAACTATGAAAACTATGTCGAGCTTTGGCTCTGACTTTTATAGACTTCCAGAAAAAACACAGAGTTTATGCTCTCAGACTTCTTTGACTCCTTATACAACTGCTCTTGCTTCTAACTATCAACTAACTCACTATTTCTCTCTATTCTATATCGACTCTTTACATACTCGGGAATATAAAGATAAAGATAGAAAATTCCTGTAGAAGCTAACCGACTTAAACATTTAAGACAATCAATAAATTTGACTGAATCTATTTGCATAATAGGGCTCGAGAAAGTTAAAGATCGACTCAATTAATAACGCTCCTGCTAACACTCCTGTTTGTCGTGTCAGACTGTAAAACACTCATGATTTCCTTGATAGACAGAGTCTGCGTAAGTGTAAATCTCACAATTTGTAATTAATATCTCCAACACTCCCCCTTAATTATAAGTAGGTGAGATTACAAAATACAAAATTTAGATCAAAAAATCATATTGACATGAACTGTCAAATATTTGTGACTATGCCGACTCCTAGAAAGTTGTGCAGTTTCTGAAATGCATCT
>JASDQU010508439.1:6717-24726 GCA_032191745.1 Picea mariana | reverse complement strand
CAGCAGCATCATGCGAGAGAGAGAGGACAACGTCATCAACATCATCAGGTGGGAGGACAACATCATCAATATCATCATGGCTGGTGTATCTATAAATCATCAGAATTTTTCTTCATCGGCAGCATCGTCATTCTCGAAAGAATGCCATCATCATCTGCATCAATATGTATCAGTATAAAAAATGATACCTCATCACAGCACTAGGCTGGCCCATCACAATACTAGACTGGCTCTATGTCACAGTTGTTAAGATGGTAGCTCAGTGAAAGTCACATCTTGCTTTACGTGTAACAACTAGGTCAGAAGCAAGGTATACATCAACTTTCTTTACGTCTAACAATTGGGTCAGAAGCAAGGAACACATCATCTTTCTTTACGTCTAACAACAGGGTCAGAAGCAAGGAACACATCATCATCTTTCTTTATGTCTAACAACGAGGTCAGAAGCAAGGAATCATCTTGCTTTACATCTAATAGCAAGGTCAAAAGCAAGGAACACACACATCGTCTTACTTTATGTCTAAAAGCGAGGTCAAAAGTAAGGAATCATCTTGCTTTACGTCTAATAACGAGGTCAGAAGCAAGGAACACACACATCATCTTGCTTTAGGTCTAATAGCGAGGTCAGAAGAAAAGAATCATCTTGATTTACGTCTAATAGCGAGGTCAGAAGCAAGGAACACACACATCATCTTGCTTTACGTCTAACAGCGAGGTCAGAAGCAAGGAATCATCTTGCTTTACATCTAACAGCGAGGTCGGAAGCAAGGAACACACACATCATCTTGCTTTACGTCTAACAGCGAGGTCAGAAGCAAGGAATCATCTTGCTTTACATCTAACAGAGAGGTCAGAAGCAAGGAATCATATATACTCCCCCTTTCACGGAGGGTCCTTTCGGAATATACCAAGCTTATCTCAAAAGTGTTCAAACTTTACACGAGATAGAGGTTTGGTCAACACATCAGCAACATGTTCATCCGTGCTAACATATAGGAGCTTCAAGGCTCCTCTCTGTACCATGTCACGGATGTAATGATAGCGAATCTCTATGTGCTTCAACTTGTCATGGAATACATGATTCTCTTGTCATCTTTATGCAGCTCTAGTTGTCACATAGGATCGTGGTTACTTCCATATCTAGGTCAAATAGACCGGTTAACAACTTTCGAATCCATATAGCTTCGCAGCTAACAGAACATGCGGCAATGTACTCTGCTTCCGCTGTGATGAGAGAAATACTGGATTGCTTCCTACTCTGCCATGAGATCATGGCTGATCCCAAACTGAAACAACAACTAGAAGTGCTTTTTCTTCCAGCAACGCTTCCTGCCCAATTTGAATCAGTGTATCCACTCAATGTGAAATTATTATCTTCGTCATAACTGAGACCATAATCTAATCTACCTTTAAGGTACCTCATCACATGTTTTATAACCACTAGGTGAACACGTCTAGGTCTACCAGAAACTAACTCAAGGTGTTCACAGCAAAACAAATGTTTGGTCTGGTGTTCGTCATGTACGTCAGTGATCCAATAATTTGCATGTACAGTGTGACATCAATCAAATCTGACGAAGTATCGACCAACAGCTTCAGCTTCGCTTCCATGGGTGTATTCATGGGTTTTCATTCCAACATGTCGAATCTCTTTAAGATCTCGACCGTGTACTTCCCTTGGTTAAGGAAGATCCTCTTTGGACTCTGCCATACCTCAAGACCTAAGAAATAATGCATTAGGCCAAGATCTTTCATTTCAAATTCAGAGACAAGTCTCCTTTTACATTCAACGATGATCTTTTCTTCTCCGGTTAAGAATAATTCATCCACATATAGCAGTAAGATTACTGGCTCATTAGCCATAATTTTGAAGTAGAGATTTGAGTCTTCTTTACTCTTGGTAAAGCCTAAGCTCATCAAGAAACTGTCTATATGACCATACCAAGCTCTAGGAGCTTGCTTCAATCCATATAAGGCTTTCTTCAATCTGTAGACATGAGACTTTTTGTCTTCAACCTCAAATCCTTGAGGTTTCTCTATATACACTTCCTCTTTGATGACACCATTTAGGAAAGCTATCTTTACGTCCATCTGGTGTAGCTTCCACTTCATCTTAGCTGCAAGAGCTATTATGGTCCTAATTGAAGTGTATCTAGCCACAGGAGCGAATTTCTCTTCATAGTCAATGCCTTCCTTCTGGGAAAATCCACGAGCGAAAAATCTTTCTTTATATTTCTCAATACTTCCATTAGCAGCATGTTTTATTTTGAAGAGCCATTTTGATGATACTGCATCCTTACTTTTTGGTTTGGGAACTATTTCCCATACATCGTTCTTTACTATGGATTGGTATTCCTCTATCATGGCATCTTCCCATTCCTTCTTTTGAATGGCTTCTTCAAAGAAGGTAGGCTCCTCATCTAGGAGATCACACATCAAAGCCGTGTAAATGGAGAATGGCTTTGGTCTTTTCACCTATCTCGAGGTTCCTTATGGAAAACCATACTTCTCTCCATATTGAATAATCTCTCTTCCCAAGCAGGCTTTCTTTTATGGGAGAAGGTCATTTGAGGAGGTTCTTGAACTTCTGTTACATCATGGTCTTCAAGAGTTTCCTCATCAGGGGAAGTTACGACTTCCCTCACTGGTTCTGCAGCTCTGGGAACTTCCCTCATGGATTTTGTAATCCTGGGAATTGTTGGTTCCTCTTCATACACTTCTTCAAGCTAGCATCTTCTTGATTTCTTAAGTGTTGCTTCTTCATCAAAGGTCACATCCCTATTGATCTCAATGTGGCGGTGACCTAATATATAGATTTTGAACGCCTTGGAGACCTCACAGTATCCCACAAATATTCCCTTCTTTCCGGAGGGTTCCAGCTTGTTTCTCTTCTCTTTTGGAATGTGTATGAAGACTGGGCAGCCAAATATTTTGATATGGCTTACCTCTAGCTTCTTTCTGGTGAACATCTCTTTTGAGGTCTTGAACCCAAGTGCACTATGGGATAGTTGGTTCTGCACATAAACAACTACCATTGTTGTTTCTGCCCATAAGAACATAGAAAGATCTTGATCAGGGATCATAGTCTTCACAACTTCCATAATTGTTATGTTCTTCGTTTCAGCGACACTGTTTTGGTGAGGATTATAGGGAGTAGTGAGTTCCCTCTTGATCCCAACATCTCTGCAGAAGTTCACAAACTCTTTTGAGGTATATTCTCCTGCATTATCTGACCTGAGTATCTTAATCTTCCTTTTAGAAAGATTCTCTATCAAGGCTTTAAATTCCTTGAACTTGTTGAATACTTCATCTTTAGATTTCAAGAAATATATCTAGGTATTGTGAGAATAGTCATCAATGAATGATACATAGTATACATACCCGCTAATGGAGGATGATGGCATTGGGACACACACGTCTGAATGAATAAGTTCCAGTACTCCTTCTTCTTTGTTGTCCCTTTTTGGAAAACTGTTCTTGATGTTCTTCCCTTGCGCACATCCATTGTATATGCCTTCCTGATCACCCTTGACTTCTGGTAAACCTGTGACAACTTTGCATATGTATGGTAGCGCCTTGTAGTTGATGTGGGCCAATATTCTATGCCAAAGTTCGCATGAGTTTTCAATGGCATGGGTCATGGCAGTCTCTGGGTCACCCTTTAGCTTATATAAGCCATTTTCTTCATTTCCAATGACAATTGCTTCATTTATGGTTTCTCCTCTATCCCACATAAGAACTTCTCCATCTATAAAGGCAACTCTATAGCCTTTATTTTCTAAAGCTAATATGGAAAGTAAGTTCTTCTTTAAGCCTGGTACATAGAGTACGTCCTTCATCTTTATTGAGTTTTCTGAATCTAGCTTGTAATTTGATTCTCTCACTCACTTGATGGGATATTGGTAATCATCTCCAAGTGTCACTTTCTGAGAAAACTTCTTTTTTGAAATACAAGAGAGAGTATTTCTCTTACTCATCATGTGCTTTGATGCACCACTATCAATGAACCATGTGTCCTCTCTAGGTGTTACCGATCCTGAGAGGGCCGAGATCAAGACATTGTCCTTGATCACCTTTGTAGGTGGCTCTTCATCTTCGACTATGTGGGCATGTTGCCTCTTATGTTTCCTCTTGTATTATTCTCGTCTAACTGGACAAGAGTTCTCTTTGTGTCCCATCTTATCACAATGATAGCATTGTATAGATGAGAGATCTCTTTCCTTTCGTTGTCCTTTCTTTTGAAATCTCCTTGGATGAGATTCTTTGTTATTGGATTTGTTTGATGGTTGAGGCTCTCTATGAGTATCCCTTTTGAGGTAGGGTTTCTTCCTTCCTCCTTTGGTGTAGGTGGCTAGGGCTTGATCATCATCCCTAGCTAGTAGCGCTTCACGATTCTCTACTCTTGTTTCTTCTTGGATGCATTCTTCCCATAGGTTGTCGAACTTCGGTTTCTCCTTTCTGGCACATATCGTCTCGATGAAGGCATCCCAAGGTCTTGTAAGACCATTTAGTGTTGTCATTATGAGTTCATCTTTGTCTATGGTATCTCCAATATCTTGTATCTATTCTTTGAATTCTGAGATTCTGGAGAAGTATTTCTGAATCATTTCTCCTTTCTACATCCTTGTATTCTTCAATTGAGTTCTAAGATTCATCTTCGCGTTTATGTTCTTTCCTTCATATAGTCTAGTAAAGGCATCGAACATTTCTTTTGGGGTCTTCTTGGATGACACATAAGGGATCAAATGGTCCTTGATTGAATTTGTAATGATTCTTTTGGCCCTTATTGTGTCCTTTTGATGCTTTGCCTTTTTCTGCAACATCTTCGGGTTCTGGTAATTCTTCCTTGACGAATCTTGCTAGATCATTCTCTTCAATAATGAGGCCAATCCTATACTTCTAGGCATGGAAGTTTTCCACTCCTTCTAACTTGTCAACAAGCTTAATGCTTGCAGACATCTTTACTTGGAGCTAGGAAAATGACCGAAAAATGAAAGTGCTCAGAATCAAAATTTGAACTTACCAAGAGATGCGCTTGGCTGAGGCGAGATGCCTGGTGTGCTTGGATCTAAGAAAATCCAATTTTTTCCCCTTCAAATCTGATCTACGGATTTATGGATTGGTGCTTCTGGTACTTTTGGTACTCTGGTACTTCTGGTACTGGTTTTCTGGTACTTCTGGTACTTTTGTGAAACTAGGGTTTCACTTTCCGAGAGATCCAACCACTGAAAAGGTGTGCTGAAGGTGCCAAAATGATCCTTGGGGGAGGGCACAACTTTCTAGGTGGTTTTGAAGCTGAAAAGCTTCACTTTTGAAAAACCCTAATTTGCAAGTATTGCAATAGTGACGTTTTTCTCTTGTGAAATATGCTTCCTTCAGGTTGGCTCTGATACCATGTTAAATTTTATGCCATTATTATACTTCTTTGCATTTTAATAGATAACAACAACATAAGAACAAGATCACTGAGAAATACACATTCAAAAGAGACACAACATTTATCCCGGGAAACCCTCTAGGGGAAGAAAACCTAGCAAAACTTCCTTAATATAAATAGCCAATACAATGCAGAGAGATCTTATGCTAAAAAAGAAAGTCCTCTCCCAAGATATGCACCACTCTCTCTCTCCTTTGCAGGTAACAAATCAGAAATTGTGTCTCAAACTGAGCAAGTGAGTCGTGATCAAATGAGGCACTAGCCTCCTTTATTTATACAAGTGCTGGCATGTGTGAAGTGTCTTTTCACTGGCAGGGCCGACTTCTCAATATGGGTGGGTAAACCCACCTTTATTATATTTATGGGTCTTCTTATTAACTGTTGGGGCCGACTTCTTATTCTGCCTATTATAATTTTTTGTTGACCAATCCGCAAAAGGGTATTTGGTCCTATTACAATATCCGACATGATCAATCCACAATGGGGATTGATCCTATAAATAAAATATCAATAATAATAAGAATACTCTTTGCAGTTACATTATTTCAACAAATAAGGTACAAAAGTTGCTAACCATTTAAATACCTTTAATACCCTTATAGTTCATTGACTAGTATGTAAGTAAAATTAGAAGATGAAGATAAGGCTATTACACTATTGTGTTCGTTGCCTGAGTCTTGGGATAATCTAGTCACCTCTATTAGCTTTAGCTCAACAGATGTTTTAGATTATGACTCTATTGTGGGAGATTTGTTGGTTGGAGAGATGAGGAGAAAATCTAGTAAAGAAACCTCAACTTCAGAGGCAATGCTTGTCAGAGGTCGAACTAAAGAGCAGAATGAGAGAATTTTTTCTCGATCTAAGTCAAGATACAGAAAGGATAAAGAAAAATGCCGGTACTGTGGAAAAACATGACATGTAAAGAAAGATTGATGGAAGAGAAAGGAATTTGAAGAAAACTCTACGAAGGAAGCAAATTTGGCTGTAACAAATTCAGGTATGAATGATCAAGTTTTATCTGTTTCTAGTAATTTACAATATCAAGAAGAATGACAGTTAGATTCAGGTGCCTCCCACTATATGTGCTCACATAGAAATTGGTTCATTTCTTACCAATTTGTTGATGAGGGTGTAGTGTTTATGGGAAATGGTATTCCCTGTAAAACTGTTGGGGTTGGCAGTAATAGAATCAGGATGTTCGATGGTATTGTTAGGGAATTAACAGATGTTAGATATGTACCTGATCTTAAATCAAATTTGATTTCATTAGGAGTTTTGAATTCTTGTGGATATAAGTATACAGGTCAAGGTGGAGCACTCACAGTGTCGAAAGGTAGTTTAGTAGTGATGAAGACAACAAAGGTTGATAACCTTTATAAGATGGAAGGGAATACTGAAGTGGCATATAAAGTTACAAATGTATCCTCTTGTTTATGGTAGAAGCATCAAGGTAATAAGGGCAAGAAAGAATTCCAGGTACTGGTAAGTGGTAAATCATTTCTAGACTTAAAATATATATATTTTTAATTCCTGCTTGTTTTATATCTCTGCAAGTTATGGTGGTGGTATAAAGGGATATTGTGTGTGGGATCCTACTTCTCACAAGGTCATCATTGACAGAGATATAGTATGTATGGAACAACCAAAAGGGTTGATTCAAGATCGCAACGGTAAATTTGTTTGCATGCTAGATAATTCATTGTATGGCCTATTGGTACTGAGGCAAATATACAAGAGGTTTGAATCCTTCATAGTGAGTTGGAATTTTTCAAAGGGTAGGAATGAATATACAGTTTATAGTACATTCACAATATTGATGTTATTTGTTGATGATATGCTCGATGCAAGCCGAAGCATGGATAAAATCAGTATGAAAATGACTTAGGTGGACAGGACAATTCAAATGAGGGATCAAGGAGAAGAAAAACAAATTATGGGCATGGAAGTATACATAGATGGTAATGGTAAGTTGTGGTTGGAGTTTAGTATGAACAATTTAAAACCAATTTTTATCCCTCTTGCTTTCCATTATAAGTTTTCTTCAAGCATAGGTCCTGTCTATAAAGAAGAAAAGATTATGTCTCGTGTAAGTTCAGTAGGAGGTTTATTGTATGTGATGAAATTGTTAAGACCAGATGTTTCACATGCTAATGATGTTGTCAGATACGTGACAGATTTAGGTGTTTTAGTGAAATGGGTGCTTCAACGTTTGAGAAGCACCAATGTCACCTATAATGGTTACACCGAGATGGTCTGTGATAATTGTAATGTATGTTTTACAAGTGTTTTTTATAGGAGGAGATCTATCACTAAATATGTCTCACAACACAGTTGTGGAAAATATGTTGGAGGTGGAGTGACCCCTCAGGAAATCCAAACTCGTGTAAGTCACACAGGAGAGATCACGAAACCAATTTTATTAGAGAAGTTGCAGTGGTGCTTGGCTTCTCTTGGATTGTAGAAAAGGTGATGAACAAAAGGAAGGAGTAAGGTATCAGGTTAATTGTTGTCAAGGTGGATATTGTTAGAATTTGGTGACAACAAATTCCTTCAAGGATGGATTTGGATCCTATTAGTCTGCATTGGTTACAACCAAACATACCAAGTTAGAATATGGATAAGGACTACATTTAATACTCAGTTTCTTGAAAATGTGTATAAATACATGTAAGCCCATAGAGGCAGTAAGAAAGACAGAGTGAGAACTTGCAAGTCTATTGTAATCTCCATGATCTAAATAATAAGACAATCGATGCCTATGCTTGGTGGATGTAGCCCAACTTTTGGGTGAACCACGTGAAATCCTTGTGTTTCTTATCTGTATAATTGTTAATTATCATATGTGAATTATGTTTGCCGCATTTGCAATTCTAACATACTTTTAGTTTTGGAAATAAGTTTAGTAGTAAAGAGATTTCAATTGGAGTTATAAATGTTTAACTAAAGATTGAATTTTATTATGATTTAAGTCTTGTTTTTTTAATTTTTTTTTCCACATTTTAAATTTTAAATCAATTTAAATGTTATTAAATTTGATTAAATTTTTAGATAAATTAAAATTTTGACTCCGATTATGAAGGAAGTTTGTTACATATTTAATAAATTGATTTTATTATTTTATTTTTTATTGTTAAATTATAATTAATTTCATAATATTATCATTATATTGATTTTTCACAAATAGTAGAGGTTGTTATTAAATAAGTCATTAATGAGTGTTTTTAGCTTTGTAATGAAAATATAAAAAACATCTTTACATCTGAAGTTTCAATGATTATTTAAGCAATATATGCATATGATCATGGATGAAAATTGACCACAAATGTTGTAACCCTTGGTTAAATCAAATAGTGATATACAACTCGACATCCAAGCTATAACCTTTATATATTGAGCTTGACCAAATAGTGTGTTGTTGTATTAATGTATCTCCAATAATAAAGGTTAAGACAACAATAAGCATGATTGGACTTTGTAGGGAGAGTGTAAAGCATGTTGGGGTCGATTATGGGAAATTGAAGAAAGAGGTGGATTAAGAATAAAAAGTGGTGAAGATTTAATGTATCTAGTTTTCAATGGATTTGAAATACCCACCACATTGTTAGTATGTGAAAACTTGTGTATCATGATTTGGGAACAAATCGTAAGCATAAATTGATTGTTTTTATTATTTTAAATTTTTGATAAAATCAATATTATATTTTTAATACAAATTTAATGAAAGAACCATTCAAACTGTTAATATAGGTTTATTTCATAAACTTAACTATTCAAATTTTTAATATAGGCTTATTTCATAAATTTAAACTACTCAAAATTTTACATACTTAATTTTGTGTGAACAAAAAAAATCTAGTCTTAATGACCCATCCAAAATATTCATAACTATAAAGAATTATGAAAATAAATAAAATTTATATAAATTGTATGATCAATAGTCAACCTAAAAAAACATACACATACTGAACCAAATACTAAAATGTGATTCTTACTATTATCCATATCTCATATGTTAACAAATACTTTATATGTAATTTTTCATTAGGCAACTTCATACTTAATTTTGTGTGAACAAAAAAAATCTAGTCTTAATGACCCATCCAAAATATTCATAACTATAAAGAATTATGAAAATAAATAAAATTTATATAAATTGTATGATCAATAGTCAACCTAAAAAAACATACACATACTGAACCAAATACTAAAATGTGATTCTTACTATTATCCATGTCTCATATGTTAACAAATACTTTATATGTAATTTTTCATTAGGCAACTTCATCATACGCAAAATAGAAATCCATTTACTTATTAAAAATCACATGAGAAATGTCCAAAATTGCTTATAGCTACCTAAGTTGTCTTTGTCTCTAGCCTTTGGATATTTGAAAAACATGAATTTCCATTCATAGTTTTGAAATTTAAAAATGTGTTTTATAGTATGCAAAGTTTTAGATGAAATGATTAATATTTTAAAATTTTGTTGTATTCCTTCTATTTCTAAAGTGTGTTTTTGGTAAGAAAAATCTATGTATTTCATGACATTTTGGTTCACATATTTTAATGGTACTTAGATAATTATGATTTGCATGTTGTTGTGACTATGTTTTGTTGTGTGTAAATGATGAAGTGGTGTTTCTACTACACTGATTATATTGCTCGTCATTCGTAGATTCCATATAGTGCATTGGCAAGCCTTGTCAATTTCCTATCCCTTAATTTGGTTGGGTTGAATACAGGGTTTCTATGGTTGTGCATTTTCAATCATTACTCCATACAGTAGGTTGGTCTGAATGTGGGGTCACCAAGGATGGGACCTTTGGGCCACAAGTGATTTCAAAGGCCAACTCTGCTATAAAGGCCCCAAAACCATGCCACCTTTTAGGCTCATCGAGTTCACCCTTAGTACCTAATATTTCTATGTACTCATTGTCGTGGATGGTTGCAATCTTCCCATCATAATATCTCTGTGTAGAGGCTTGAAGAAAAACACATACACAACTTGCATCAACAATTTGAACCTCATATAACTACCTTCTTTTCATTTCAAGAATGAACATGGCTATGTCATGGCTTTTAAGGACACATTCTTGCTTTTAAGGACACATTCTTTTCCTTTAACATTCCTCGATATCATTATGTGGGCTCTTATGAAAATCGCTAGATGTGCAAACATACTACTTTGTATCACCTTTTTAAGAATGGATATTCGAGAACTTCTAATCATAATCATATTTATGAGAATCCTACCTACCTCATTACATATTGTAGATCTTACTATCTCACCTACTTCTTCCCTCAACAACAATAATGAAAACTTATTTCACTACACCTTTTAAAATATAAATACTTCTATGTACTACACTCCTCTAAAATTTAACATCATGTAGCAAATAATAAAGTGTTCTTATAACTTAAAGATCATAGCTTTTTTGTGCATAAATATGCACTACTTATAATCACATTATTAAATGCAATAAAATGTGTGATATGTCTTTTACTACATCCAATACGAAAATTAGGTATCCGACTTTTCCGCTACACCTATAAGAGCCTCAACCGAGAGGCAGCAGTTTCTCCCTTACTTTTCTACAAAAGGAGAACGATGACGGCGAAAAATCTCGCTGTCACCCGCTGTCTCACGAGTTAATGATATTTGAAATGTTTCAGCCATCATTAAAAGTCTCCGCACATGATATCTGCAAACCGCACATGATATCTGCAAACCATCTGAGACAGTTATTGTTATTTTCTGGGAATTGTTCTCTGCAGAGTAACTGTTGTTTTAGGGGAATCGTTCTCTGCATAGTAATTGTTGTTCTTATATCCCAATATCCGCGGTACTCATTGCTCTGTTGTTAATAATATTTGCAATATATCTTAACTTGTCGCATACTTCACAGTGGGGATGATCATGATTTATTTGTTTCCATTAATTAAAATAACTCGTTTCATTTTGCAATGGGAATTGTCACGATCTATTTGTGTCCATTATTCAAATTACGCGCTGTAACATTTCATGGGGTGTTTAACAGCGTATAAACTTGATAGGAAGAAGACCAAAAAATGTTACTGTCCTTACTAATTTTAATGATATAACCAAAAAAGTATACTAAACGTGATTGGAACTTTGCACTCACTCTCATTTTCAAAAGGCGATTATCAATTTTCATTTTGTTCGGGAGATTTGGAGAAACCACAGTATTGACAATTGGAGGTCGATGTTTCGATGATCAATTTTCATTTTGTTTGGGAAATTTGGAGAAACCAAAATACCTGGAGGTCGATGTTTCCAATCCGTATAGGAATCCATATCAACACTCATTTTAAATGTTGGTGATGACACACACCCGCTACATCTCAACCTGCAGGTCGGACGGTTCGCGTGCTCACAGGATCTTTCTTTTATTCACAGCTCGAAGAACTCTAAGGCTCTTCTAATTCTCTATCGGGAAATATGCACCCACAACGATTCTTTCACTGGATCCCCTTTTCACACTCGGGAGATCGGACTTCGCGACTTCGCAATGTCAAAGGTCGAGCGCTTGTCTCTCGAATCCCCGAAACCCGACAACAGTCAACGCTGACCCCTTCCGGTTCCTTCCAGGGTTTTCTTTTTCTCTATCGGGACTTTTACTATCGTGAATTCGACGCTCGCGATATCGAGTAACTTGGTTTACTGAACCCCGACTCCCGATATGCCGAAACTCTGACACACGCGCGAGTTTGACCCTTCAATGTCCCGTCACCTCTATCGGGATTTCGAACTTCGCGGGATCGCGAATCCGAATGTCAATGTTTCGGGACTTCTCGCTGCGAAACCCCGAAATGGTGATCCACCTGTCCACTCGCCGACTCTTGTGGCCCCACATTGTTCCTTAGCGTTTCGGGATATCGTGTTTCGCAATTTCGCGATTCCTATTGCAATGTTTTCGAAATTTCAACCCACGAAACCACGATGTGGAAATCCACAAGTAGATCCGACGGCCCTTGCGCCTCGGATCAACGGTCCTGCCCCTCCTGATCTTTACTCCTTTCGAATCCTTGAAGGATTCGTCAACTTCTGCTCCTCCGCAGAGTATTTACATGCACTTAAAATGTGCTATCCCCCTTGAGCTTTCATGTAGCTTCGACCTCCAAGGAAACTTGATTCTTCTTCCCTTTCTCCCTTAGATGGAGAAATTGGATGCCTTCCTGGCTATCCGTCTACTCGAGCAACCCATTGCTGAGTATTTCCGGGTATTCAGCAACCTTGTGAAGATCCCTCAGTGGAATCTTCCTTCAATTTCCATAACTCGACAGAGTTCTCTTCTTCTCTGTGTTTGTCTACACACTGACTCAATGCCCTCCTGGCAGAGTGTCTTCTCACAGAACATCCAACAGTTCTGTACTTCCTCTATGCACCTATGCGCGCACTCAATGCCCACTTGGCAGAGCTCTCAGAATCCTCAGTGATTCTGGTTCTTCTTGAACTCACAACACAGTTCTTCCTCTGTGCACTCCTTGCACTGGCTCAATGCCCTCCTGGCAGAGCTCCACAAAACTCCTCTGAGCTTCTGTCTGCAACTGGGTATCTCCTACACAATCCTGCCTCCTGAGGTGTTCAACAACCTCACAAGTCTTTTCCTGAGTTGTTGATTCTAGTTTCTGTGCCCGCAGCATGCCTTTGTCTGAACCCGCGGAATTCAAAAGTGCTTCAGTGCACTGGTATTCAGAGACCGCAGTACTCTGTCATGCCCTCTAGACATGAAACCTCAAAGACCTTCAATTCTGAAACCAAACAACTCCTACAAATGCATAAACATAACATACATTCATAGCATATAAAGAACACTCACAGACACCCACATAACACATAAATACATGCAGGAAAAACTGCTTCTGTTTATATTAAATGGCAAATGCCTGTTTTTACACGGTGTTCCTGAGCTCGGCCTGTAACAAGGTCTCGGCTCCTTCTCTTCTGCTCTCTACTTGCAGATTCTCTTCTATTCTATTCTAGCTCTCCTCTCGCTCTTACAACTATCCAACTTACTCAAAATGAGATCGAAATTGATCTTTTACCTGAGGGGGCTCTTAGAGCTCTTCCCTCCAAATCTACCTACCCTATTCAATTACATTGAATGGGTTGTCTAGTCCGCTATCCGGATCTAGATCTCAGCCTTACAAACATTAAAGGCCTATCTACTCTACGCCTGCACAAAGGCACGACTGTATGGCTCAACAACATAAAACATTTAATTACATTCAATTCTAAATCAAAATGAGGGCAACGCCTCTCTTCAGCTTTGAATGCGTGCACTTGACATGGCTGGCTGGCTGACTGGCTAACGTGGAGAGATGCTCCTGCATCAGTTGGGCAGCGGAAGCCCACATGGATAAATTTACTGCCCAAACATGAAATCATAGCAAAAAACAATAACACATTGAGACACAAAATTTATGTGGTAAAATCCCAGGGTGAGGGAAACACTCACGGAACAATGGAAGTGACATCTTATTGCTCAATAGGAGATTACAATCAGCAACCCTCGAGAGGGCTTGAAGCCCCTGGCTCACAATCTGCCTCTCAGGCATACATATTTATACAACCTCTCCTTCAATGATACAAAACTGATTACATTAATTGATGCCCCCTTCTTTTCCTGATTAGTTTTAACTAAATCCAACAATAGAATATTGTTGAGGAAATCATGAACCACTTTAACCACAATTGGTTAATTGGTTGTCACATTCCAACAATCTCCACCTTGACAATCAATTTACCTGATACCATGCCATTGTCCATTCATCACCTTCCTCCAAGCTAAAGGTAGGTGATACTAGTGCTTCCAAAACAAAGCACTCATTTCACTACTCCACATGGATTTGTCATGTGATCATTGACAACACCAACTGCACGTGAAATATCTCATCATTTCATCGCAATCATCAATCTTTCTACTAGCACACTATACACGAGACATATAACCCTTTTCTTCTTCATCACTTGGACACAATACCTGAAGAAAACTTATAATGGAAACCTGAAAAAGATTTTACCAATTTCACATCATTCATACCGAATTTCTTGAGTACCGTTACCATGTACTCAAGTTGTGATAACCCAAAAAACTTACCATCAATCCTGTCTCTGTGAATTTCTATGCTCAAGATTGTTATGTTGCTCCCAGATCCTTCATCTCAAACGTCCAAGTCAATTGAGCCAACTTGCTAATTTTAGCCATGCTACTGCTTGCTATAAGCATATTGTCAACAATCTAAACACCAATATAGTGAGTACCATAAGCACAATGGTTATAGTCACTTCTTGTAAAAATTGGCTCACCATGAAGGATTCAACATCTTGTACAAACTTGCCTGCTCGAGTTCCAGGCCATACAATAATTACTTGATCTTACAAAAACAATACTTTTGTTGTGATCCTGAAAATTTTCAGTGTTCCACCTCAAATATAACATTCGAAAACCTTATCCCAATCCGGCCAAGACTGTCAAATGATCCTTCACTGCTCATCTCCAGGAACCTTACAGTAGAGTCTCAACGCTCCACCTAACATGAACATTCACTTAACCAAATCTGGAGCCAAGTAAGCGTTTGTCACTTACCTCTAGGCCCATTTATGATGGAGTTTCACCAAGCCTTTAAATAGGCTACATTACATGTAATCTCATGAGACAAATACCATCCTATCACCTAGGCCTACGTTTAGACTTTACCGATGATTCACCAAGTGTATGCATGCCTTTCTAGGTCTTATAGACATATGCCCATTTACATATAATTGCTTACAACTCAAAAAATAAATAAAAATAATTCATTGTCACAGTGACTTTACTGTTACTCCAATTCCATTTCACTGTTGGTTCCCCACACCTCTTTCTTTTCCATGGCATTATCTCAAACGTCCGGTCCAAATCTTAATAAAAACAAGATTTTAACCATAAAGACTTTTACCTTTTATAACCCCAATGTATGCTTTAAACTCCAACGTGTGCCTTTGTTTTATGCACACGGTGGTTCCGTTTCAAACAATGACGAGCTTCCAATATTTTGCCTCACACAGTCCTCCACACACAACCTCTTTCTCCCATGCATCTCAAGTGTCCATACAACTACAGTCTCACGTACGCAATCAGCGAGTAATCCTTCCTACAATCAATGCAACTTGATCTATGTCTCTCCAGGGCTGCAAACACAAGTTTAATCCCAAAGACAAATGTTCGCTCGCAGCGGCAGCGGCAGCGGCTCACCACCAAGTGTATGCATGNTCACTGTCACAGTGACTTTACCGTTACTCCAATTCCATTTCACTGTTGGTTCCCTACACCTCTTTCTTTTCCATGCCATTATCTCAAACGACTGGTCCAAATCTTATTAAAAACAAGATTTTAACCATAAAGACTTTCACCTTTTATAACCCCAATGTATGCTCTAAAATCCAACGCGTGCCTTTGTTTTATCCACACGGTGGTTCCGCTTCAAACAATGACGAGCTTCCAATATTTTGTCTCACACAATCCTCCATGCACAACCTCTTTCTCCCATGCATCTCAAGTGTCCATACAACTACAAACTCACGTACGCAATCAACGAGTAATCCTTCCTCCAATCAATGCAACTTGATCTACGTCTCTCCAGGGCTGCAAACACAAGTTTAATCCCAAAGACAAATGTTCACTCGCAGCGGCAGTGGCTCACACAGTCCAACATGGATTCTTCCTTTTACTCTGTGAAACTGCTGCCAACTTCTGCGGTCTCACACACAGGCAGAGAAATATTCACACGATGGCAATATTTTCTCATTGGCAACGACAGCTCTAACTAACTACGCGGATCTAACCGATCTATTTTCATTCAACTCGACGATCCACCATGCCCACAAGTAGCTACCATTCTACAACGCCATCCTCATGTTCTTGATAAAATCCAAGAACCTTTACAACTTCCATTATGAGAAACTCAAGTTTCTACACTAGTCCAACAACCAATACTTTATTGGACATACCAAGCATACTCATGGTAGTCACATGCATTGCTCCAAGCAACACAAATTTGATATATGATAACAGGAATGATGCAACTATGGCATCACTCATCAATCCATGGACACATCTGGCCACACAAAAACTTAGCATAGGAGTTTTTGAATTTTTACCTTGTCTAATAATACCTTATGTTTCTCCTCCTGTACACAGTTTATAACTGCAGCATCAACTATAGGTTGTACTTTGGAAAGGCTCTACCACCAAAAACACAGAAGCCAAAGGGGCTTGTCTTCACATCGTTGATATCTGCAAGTCCTACACGGAATTCCTGGCAGATAGTCGCTTCAACTTTTAATTCCGCTACATTTAGGGAACGTTAAGGTTTCTTGCAAATTTCCAAGACCAACTGAACATGCGTGGTCCTTTGGTTGAAGCCCTTGGAGAGACCACATTGGTGGAGAGAGACTTCTCTCATAGGTTACTCCACTAACTTCTCTTCCATGTCCTCCAGCTGCCCACCACTGTCCTTGGAAACTGATCAAAATCTGGACCAGGGGTCAAATTTTAGCTCAAAAATCAACGTTCTCGGAATTTCCTCAAAATGAACAAGAGTGTAGCCCTCGTCATCACGAACCCAACGCAACTCGTTTGGGTTCAAACGGACGTCGGGAGAGAAAGATATTGCTATCTGTTCGAATCGCCAAATAGGTAAAAAAAGGGACGCTGACTGTGCAGTCCGTACAGTCCGTACAGATACTGACATGGCATGACCGTTCGCTGACGTGGCAGTGCTGAGTTGGCACGTGCTGACATGGCAGTTTTAGATTGGCAGATTTGGGCGAGTGGTGTTTCAACACGTGGCAGTTTTTGGTTTGTGGTTTGGTGCCACGTGGCCTAGTCATGGGCTACCACGTGGCATCGTTGTATTGGTTGTTTGTTCAAAATTTTATGGAGTCCACCGGACTCGAACCCTGGACCTCCGCCATAGACCGAGCGCTTTGGCAATGGCCACCCAACCGATGTGCCATGCATTAGTTCTTATTAACTATATGTGGTTTTATTTATTTGAATTGAATTAATATTTAATTTGGCGGGGGGTCGGGCTGGGGCTTAGCCCCAGCTCGCGGTTGTATTGCATTACATATGACCACAGTTAAACAAACGCGCATGGGTTTACATATTTCAAATGGTTAAGTCCTGGTCACATAATCCATCGCCATATGACCCTTGTCCTTTGAATGTGCGGGAGTTATTCCACCATGCAAATGGTTAAACCAAAATGCGACGACACTTGTCACATGTTTATACGCATGGAAAATGAGCCCCTTTTATGTGCGCAACGAGGTCACATGGATCCATATGCCCAACGGCTTGGCAGTTGGGGGTTTAAGTTCCGTTAACGATTAGACGGTTTGCATCATTTTTCGGTTATGCGTCGGTGCTAGGTTTTAGCACAAATTTGGAGCGTGTTCTTGGTTCAACGTATAGGAGGTGCGTTTTGGGGAACCAAAGACAACAAGCTTGAAGGAAGAGAATGGCAGGAGGCCTATCTTCTTCATTTTTTGGCCGAATGAGGTGCCG
>JASDQU010508438.1:23992-34506 GCA_032191745.1 Picea mariana | reverse complement strand
TGTCATCCAGATATACTATGACAAATTTTCCTATGAAGTCTTTCAATACTTCATTCATCAATCTCATAAATGTGCTTGGTGCATTTGTCAACCCAAATGGCATGACCAACCATTTAAACAATCCTTCATTTGTCTTGAATTTTGTTTTCCATTCATCTCCCTCTCTCATTCTTATTTGATGATATCCACTCTTCAAGTCTATATTGGAAAAATAGCTTTCTCCACTCAAACAGTCCATCAAATCATCCATCCTCGGTAAAGGAAATATGTACCTAATGGTTATCTTATTGATGGATTTGGAATTTGTACATATTCTCCATCCTCCATCTTTCTTTGGACTTAACACATTTGGTACTGCGCTTGGGCTTAGGCTTTCCCTAACTAAACATTTATCCAACAACTCTTGGACTTGATTTTTGACTTCATCATTCTCTCTAGGTATCAACCTATAAGTTGATTTGTTTGGTAAACTAGCTCCTGTAATAAGGTCAATGTGATGGCTTATACTCCTAATGGGTGGCAATGAGTGAGGTAACTCATCCACTACTATGTCAGCAAAGTTTTCTAACAATTCCTGGATTTCTTCAGGCAAATCTTCCACAGACGTATTCGTAAGGATAACTCTAGGCTTCCTCACTACATAAAATTGCATTTCTTTCTCCTTCTTGACTTCATTCAAGAGTTCCTTCCCACTCATGAAAAGTATACTCGAACTAGCTTCCCTCTTATGCTCTTTGTCTTCTATTGGTAACAACATATGTGTTCTACCATTCTTTTCTAGGGTATAAGTATTCTTCCTTCCATCATGAATAACTTTTCGGTCAAACTGCCATGGTCTCCCCAATAAAATATGACAGACATCCATAGGAATTACATCACATAATATTTCATCCCTATAACCTTCTATTTTAAATTCAACTTGGCATTGTTGACTTACCATTACTTGATGTCCTTTATGCAACCATGATACCTTTTATGGGTTTGGATGTGCGGTTGTCTTCAACTCCAACTTCTCCACCATCTCTATGGATACTAGATTTTCAGTGCTCCCACTGTCTATGATCACCTTGCAAACTCTGTCTTTCGCCTTGCAAGCAATTCTAAACAGGCTTGTTCGTTGAAATGATTCCTCTAGTTCCTTCTCTGGTTTAAGAAGAATCTTCATCATCATGAGGTTCCTTCCTCCTTCTGTTTCTTTTGCTTCCACATTCTTTTGTGCCTCAACAATGTGTGCTTCACCTCCTCCTTCTTTCTTTCTCGTGGGACATTCCGAAGACTTGTGTCCTTGTTTTCCACAGGTATAACATTTAACTATGCCTCCTCTGGCTCTTCCTTGTCCTCTAGAAAACGAACTTCTTCCTCTGTGTTTTCCTTCTTTAGAACATCCACCTTTCTCATGGTGACTATGGTGTTTTCCATCTTCATGCTTCAGCTTCTAGAACTTCTCTCTGCTGGTTCCTTTACCTCTGCTTGAATTTCCTCCTCTGTTTCATTGGATTTGTTTCCTGGCCAATTTCTCTTCAGATTTCAATGCTGCTTGATAAGCATCCTCGAATTTACTAATATACATCATGTTGATTTCCTCTTGTATTTCATATCTTAGCCCATTGATGTATCTGGTTGTTTTTTAATCTCCATTCTCTTTCTGTCCAACATTGATGTTTAGTCTGTAAAATTCCTCAGTGTACTCCTTCACTAATAAGCTCTTCTACCTCAGGTTCTGCAATCTCCTAAACATATTGATTTGATAGTCCTTCGGGATAAAATTTTCTTTCATCTTAGCTACCATCCTATCCCAACTTTTAATTTTTTTCTTACCATTTCTCCTGCGTTCGGCTTGCAGTTCATCCCACCATATTGTTGCATGACCTTTCAGTCGTTTCACTACATGCTTCACCATCTTGTCTTCTTCGACATCTTCATAATCGAAGTATTTGTCTATCGCACCTACCCAATCTAACAATTCTTCAACTTCTAAATTGCCTTCATACATCGGTACCTATATTCGTGCTCTGGCTCCTATCTTTGAAACAACTTTTATTAAGTGATCTTGTGTAGCATCCTCTGCTACATTTCCTTCGACCTCTTCTTCTTCGCTCTCAGCTTCATTGATATCTCTAGCGTCTGGTGCTCTTATCTACGTCGTTTCCATGGCATCCAGTCTCATTCGGAGTCGCCTCATTTCTTCTTCCATTTCTGCATTTTCTCTACACCTTTTGGGTGGCATGATACCACTACATCACCTATAAACAAAAATCAAATTTTCTTGATACCACAAATGATACCAATTTGTCTCCTTTCTCCTTTGTCTGCTGTCTACAAACAAACTCAAAATCTGCTCTAATACCACCTCATGCAGCCTCCCTATTCCTTTGTAGGGCTACGCGACCTCCCAGTCAAAGGATCTATGATTCTCGAGTCGAATGACTCTCTGAAACCTCAATGGTCTCGTTCTGTGACTATGCACAGGCCCTTTCTACTTTTTGGTGCATGATTAAATGGCACCGCGACCTTTCCTTTTGCTTTCCTATGAAATCTCATAGTGTTGGGCATTATCTCCTTTTCAGATAATCCCTCTTGTAATATGACCTTGGGAGATGACCACGCGATTGCGGGCGTGGCCACAAGTGGTTTGAATTCAAACTACTTTTGGGCCCACAATTCTCCTCTAGCCTCCATGTGTCCTCTTGAAAAAACCACAGTTTGGATTGAGGCCCACCCTCAATATTTTAAACTCCACGCAACTCATGTCTCTGTAATGCTATGGGATCGTCGATCTTGCGATCTTGACGATATTTCCTGAACTGATGGTTCAGATCCACGTCTTCCAAATCCATGGGCCAGATCTGTCCCTTCGATATCAACGGATATGATCTCTTTGCAATTCTGGACTTTGGGGTTTTGAAATCTCAAACCCAACTCTCGTCCATACTCCAATCCTTTGGAGTTGATGATCTACGGACACCTATCCCGTGAAATCAACGGTGTTGATCACTTCAGAACTCTGGACTCTGAAGTTCTCAAACTTCAACCCTTTCCTTCTTTGGATTTTATCCGAAGACTGTAATCCATTGACGCGTGTCCTCTTTGGATCAACGACTACGATCCCTTTGCGTATCCGGACTTCAGACTTTTCAACTCTCAAATTTTCTCTCCCCGCAAAGTATGTGGATTTATGTCACGTTTCCTCTTGATCTAACGATCAAGGATTACTTCAGGACTTTACTCGGAGTGCATGGATCTATGCCATGTCTCTCCTAGATCCAATGACTCTGAATCACTTCGGGACTTCGGGGTTCAGTAGTCTCAGTTCTCAACTAAAGCTCCATAACAACTTTACCCAGAGCTCGTGATCTGTTGACAAGTGTCCACTTATAGATCAACGACTCTCGTCTCTTCGGCTCTTTGGGCTTCGGATGTTTCAACACTTCGACCTTCTTCTTCCTCTAGATCTTTCGACCTATCGACATGTGTCCTCCTAGATCCAACGGTCCAGATTCTCTTCGGCCCTTCGGTTCTCCGCGCTTCGAAAATATCATGTTTCAAACTTGCTTCCTCTCGAACTCAAGGTATCTGACGGCTTAGATCCAGTCTGGAAATCCGACGATTGAATTTTACCTTGAACATTCTGACGGCTCAGATATGTTCCTGTGATCGGACGACTAAGATTCTACTTCGGGTTTCCGGCTCTTCGAGCTTCAAAAATCTCAGTTCTCAACCCTTGGTGAATTCTCTCTCCTAAGTGTGCGAAGCGCTAAGGATCGTGCACCTTACTCTGATCAGATGGTTGTTGATCCATTGCATTGTGATCCAATGACCACTATCACTCCTCTTCCTGAGCTTCTGATCTCTCTGACTTAGAAGATTTTCTAAGTGTTCAAAGGTTTCAAACCTTTGCTCCTCCTGCGAGTCCGACTCTTGGATCTCGTCAACACTTTTGAAAGTGCTATCCCTTCTGAGCTTTGTCCTTAAAGGGATTTTTTATTTCCCACGCACACCTTGAGTTCTTGGGATTTCAATAACTCATATCGAAGGATTTCTTGAAAAGAAATTCTTCTCGCCCACCTAGCGTTCCTCTGTTTTGGGTTCTTCGATGCTTGGTCGCTTCTCAACGTTGTCCACACCTTGCACCTGGTTGAAGTTTCCTTTGTTGTCTCTCTAAACTTCTCTGAGTCACTCTGAGACTCAATCGACACGCTCCTTATGTTCGAGATGCACACCTTGCATACGAGTGTCAGAAAAGAAACAATTGAAACTCATCCAGTTTCGTCACGAACTCATACAGTCAACCTCTTGAACAATCATACATGAACGAAAATGAAAATAACCACACACACAAAATATCACATTCATTCAATCACACGTTAAATAAACACAATCCAAGGATTCGAGACAATTATGTATGTTCTATTCGTTCATGAAAACAAATTACATAGTGTTTCTTCTACTCTACTATGTTCTACTGATCTATCTGATCTCTATATCATCATCTCCTAATCTCATAATAATTTTTCAATGCAAAAACAAACTATCTAAGGACCGGCTCCACGAGCTCCCTCATCCTCTCTGCAACCTATCCTATCAAACTCTTAGCGGTTACCTACTATGTCCTATTACAATAACTAACATTTATTTCCAGATAAGAGTCAACACGCAATATCTTCAACCCATTACAATCCTTCACAGATTTACAAACATGGCAAATTTAAAAATGTTGCTTTCAAAAATATCTCAACAACTCAATTTAATTCTGAGTTAATTTCTGATTTGAAACTCTGTCGTGCTAAGATGTCGTTCCTTTGCCTCCACTCTTGTGTTTTGACTTTGGAGGTGATGCTCCTGCATCAAAAAGAAAAATGATCCAGCCTTCATTCAACTCGAGGAACCTTCCTTAGGCCTAGAGGATGAAATCCAGGAGGACTCGGGGGAAGAATAGAGCCAGGAGATTCCCAAAAGAATCAAAACTTCGAAAGAAGGAAGGAAAGCAAACAGAAACAAAAGGGAAAAATCAGCAAACCAAGACAAATAATTGGGAATTCATCCCACGCTAGAAGAAGTTCTCAAAAAAGAAGGGAAAATAGGGAAAGAACCCACATCAAAAGGACAGACTGAGCCCATGAAAGGGGGGGGAATAAAAAATGCAAGTAAGTAATGAAGGTAGTCTGCTGGAATTGTAGGGGATTGGGACAAAGAGAAAAAAAGGAAGCTATGGGTAAATTAATCAAAATAGAAAGGCCCCATTTTCTCCTAATCCAGGAGACCAAAATGCAGGGAACAAAGGCTCTTCGAGAAATGCAGCAAATCTAGAAAGAAAGCGATGGGGTAGCCCTAAATGCTAGAGGAGCATCAGGAGGAATCTTCACAACTTGGAACACCACGATATTCAGGGAATATCAAAGGCTAGAATCATCTCACTGGGTTTTGGTCCATCTAAAACATCTCCCCCCAGGTATCATCTATCCTATCTTTAATGTATATATTCCTAACAACTATTGGGAAAAAATAGAATGTTGGGAGTCTTTGATGAGGGATAAAGAAGTTGGATTACATCAAAACTACATCATAGTTGGTGACTTCAACATTACACTTCACCAAGAGGGGAAAAAATGAGGTTCTATTGTAAGGGACCCATTTAGGGAACACATGGAGGATATGGTGTCTGAGATGGATCTATTTGATGTCCAACCAAACAAAGGAAAATACGCTTGGAGTAATAAGTGATCAGGAGTGGGTCACATAGCAGCCAGACTAGACTGATTCCTAATACACATCTCACTTCTCTTACTACCAGACAAGATCTCTTCCCAAATTATCCTAGGGCATATTTGATCACCGTCCAATAGCTCTCTCCTTTGATAAAGCAGAAAATCTTGGCCCCATCCCCTTTTAAGTTCAACCCTCTAAGGATGGAATCGTCGAACTTCCTTCCGCTAATTTCCTCTGTGTGGTCAAACTGGGTGGATGGGACCCCAGTTTACATCTGGGAACAAAATCTCAAAAGGACTAAGCAAGAAATCAAGAAATGGATAAAATCCTCCCCCCATAAACCCAGGGAAGAAGTAGAAAGTTGTAAAAAAAAGATAGAATAATTACAAGAATAAATGGAATCAAAAACTATCAACAACAGACATATCAAGAAGGAGAAAGAACATTTCCAAAATTATATGAAGGCGCTTCACAATGAAGAAAAGGAATGGAGATTGAAATATCACCCATTATGGCTTCAAGCAGGGGATAAAAACACCTCCTTCTTTCATAAACAAGCCTAATTAGACAACATAGGAATAATGTGGAGGAAATAAATACATAATCGAGAACTCGAATTAACTCTGAGGAAATAAAAAAAGCAGCAACCTCTCATTTCGGGAAACTTTATACCAAGGAAGGAGAAGATAACCAATAAAAGAGTAAACAATTCAGCGAACACATTCCACACATGATAAAGGAAGAGGAAAACACAGATTTAAACAAGGATGTCATAGTGGAAGAAGTCAAAGCAGTCCTAAATCAGTTCGACCCAGACAAAGCCCCTGGACTCGACGGATTTACTCTTCATTTCTACAGAAAGTGTTGGACAATCATTAAAAAATACCTTATTCATATGATAATATTTGTTCAAAAGTCATGTACGATGGGAGGTGCAACCAACACTTCTTTTCTATATTTGATCCCCAAGGAAAAAAATGCCAACTCTTTTGATATATTTAGCCCTATCTCATTATGCAATGTCTCTTATAAAATAATGGAAAAAATCATAGCAAATAGACTAAAGCATTTTCTCCCACAACTCATCCTACCAAATCAAGGTGGCTTTGTTGTAAAAAGACATATTTGGGATAATATCACTCTGGTCCAAGGAGCGATCCACTCCAATTTTAACAACAGAGAAAAAGGAATGGTTTAAAAATCGACATGGAAAGTGCATTTGATTGTGTCAAGCATAGTTTCCTTTTTGAATTTTTAAAGAAATTTGGTTTCAATCATTCCTTTATTTGTTGGATTCAATCTTGTATTTCAACCCCCTTGATATCCCCTCTAATTAATGGGCGAACTTCTCCTTTCTTCTAATCCACAAGAGGACTAAGACAGGGATGCCCACTCTCCCCTTCGTTGTATGTCCTCATGGAAGAAACTCTAAACATAAGGCTAGAGCATGAAAGAACTTCTGGCAATATCCTTGGCCTGAAGATAGCAAGGGGAGTAAGAAGAATAAATAACTCCTAGTTCGTTGATGATACTCTTCTGCTAGGAGGATCTTCTCAAATTATGGCCAACTAATTCAAACTGGTTCTAGATCAATATGGAGAAGGCTCTGGAGGAATTATAAACAAGCACAAAAGCCATATATATGCTTGGAACACTAAAGCAAGTATATTGGTAAGAATAGAAAACACTTTACAGTTCCCCTTTTCTACTGAATAGAAATTCTTCAAGTATCTAGGCACACCTATCAACCTAAAATCCCTCCCTGGTGAAGCATGGCAGGTGATCCTTCAAAAACTCAAATAGCAATTCGAAATTTGGGGAGAAATCTGGTTGAAATCAGCTGGCAGAGTGGTTCTGATAAAGTTATTATTATCTTCATTTCCAATCTTCCAATTATCATCCCTTCATGCTCCGATAGGGATAAAAAAGGAAATGGCTAGAATGATCCAAAAATTCCTCTGGCAAGGGGGAAAAGAAAATGGGAGAAAACTCCATATGGTCAATTGGTCCATAGTTTGCGCCCCAAAAGAGAATGGAGGGCTAGGGATTTGAGATCCAGAAAAGGTAAACATAGTATTAGGGGGAAAACTCCTTTGGATATTGATCTCAAGGGGAATTGAGTGGTGGAAGCAGGTAATTTTCTATAAATACCTCTCAAAAAATAAAAAAGGATTCTTGGATGTAGCCACAACACAACAAACAGGATCTCTTGTTTGGAAAATTATAAGATCCTCTCTTTCGCTTATTAGGAACCACCTCTTTTGGTGCCTAGGGAATGGAAAATAAATCAAGATATGGGATGATCTCTTTTCATACTCGGAAAAATTATCTAGTATCCCATCCTTGGAATCTCTCAGAACATGGATAACTTCCAAAGAGAAGTCCCTCCTCTTTGACATCTCGGATTGGAACAACAACGGAACCTGAAAGGGGTGGAACTTGGGAGAGGTCCCTCCAAATATGCTCATTTCCCCGCGTCATTGTCTTATGATTATAAATGGATATGTCCCAGTACACATCCATCAAAAGGATAGAATAGGATGGGGTGAAATAGGATACTCAGTGAGGGATGGCTATAAAACTCTCCTCTTTGATACCCATCTTCCAGAAAAATCAGTTATTTGGAAAGAGATTTGGAGTGCAGGCGGTTTACCTAAGATCAACATTTTCGGTTGGAAATTATCCCACAAAAAATTATTAACAGGGGAGAAAAAACTCAACCGTCAACAAATTGTAGAAGCCTGATTGGAAAATGGAGCAAATCCTACAAAGGCTCCTTCTCCAAAAAATCAAACTTTCACTGCACCTAGAAGGCTTCAATAAAATTCATTTGTTGGAAAATTTGGCTGGCAAGGAATAAACTTATCTTCAAAGAGAAATTAACCTCCCCCTCCATAGTACCTTCTCATGTGATAGGACAAATGGGAGAGTACCTCTCCTCTCAAAGATTCAAAGTTATGGCAGACAACCACTTTGAAAAAGAAGAAGAAAAGTGGATGAAAAAAGTGAATCTCACTTCCAATCACTATCCAAAATCGCCACAAAAATCATTCTGGAAGATTCAATTTTCTCACTAGGATTTCAATCTTTGGTTAATTTCACAAGTAGGACATGTCCTATGCTTTGATGGAGCATCAAAAGGAAACCCAGGAGAGGCAGGTGCGGGAAGGGTGTTGTATAGCCCTAGGGGAAAAAGGCTGCTAGATTTCTCTTGGAACCTAAGCATAAATAACAACAATATGGAAGAGGATTACGTGATGTACCAAGGAGTTCTATTAGTTCAGGAATAATAGCTCAACAGTATCACAATATTAGGGGATTCGAAAAACATAATTCGGAATTTTTCTACGGGGACCACTCCAAAGAATACCAAGCTATAGAGAATTATAGAGAGGATGTTTGACAACACAGGTATTCCAACAGAGGACGAACACCTTCAGTAACCACTCACATAACCAGATCAAGTATCAACACACCGATTTTTTGACGTGGTAAAACCCCTATGGGGAAACATCCATGGCCCCAGCCAACGAGGCCACTTGGAGTAGTTTATTAATGCAAAAGAAAAAATTACACAGATATTTTACAAGAGAGTTTCTCGCAATCGATCATCGGCAAATGACCCTCCATGATATTTAAATAGAGATCATGGACCAATCGGGTGTTAATCCATGGATCAATGGTCATTAAGATCGAGGAGAATATGAACCATCAGATCACTCTATGTCGGGAACATATCATGACCATCAGATTTCCTAACTACAAATGCATACTAATGCATACTAAAGAAACACACTTTTACATAATGACGCATTAGACCAAGTACATCTTTACTAACTCCTAAGTGTCTAAATATCCTAACATCCCCCCTTAAGAAAAACTTGGGATAGTATTGAAGGATTTACAATGGCGAAACAATAGGAGAAGGAAGGAGGCATTAGATCCTATCCCCCCTTAATGACAACTTCCTGAACTCCTAACATAGATCGAAGTTTGGAAAACTTTGCTTCTGTAAAAGACTTTGTGAAAATGTCTGCAACTTGATCTTCTGTAGGGAAAAAGAGCACATCAATAACTTGATCATGAATGAGCTTTCTTATGAAGTGCATGTGTAGCTTGATGTGTTTGCTACGTTGATATTGAAGTGGGTCTTTGGTGAGCTTGATGGCACTCTGATTGTTGCACCAAAGACCGGTCATATGTTGCTGTGGGAATCCAAACTCTGAAAGGATTTGTTGAAGCCACAAGGCTTCCTGAATTGCATTTAACGCTGCTCGGTACTCTGCTTCTGTTGAAGAAAGTGCAATAGCTTGTTGTTTCTTATAGGCCCAAGTGACAGGTCCTAAACCAAGTATGAAAACATAACTTGCAGTAGACTTCCGATCATCAGGGTCGCTGGCCCAATCTAAATTAGTGAAACCAACCAATAAAGGAGTCCCCCTGAACTATAATGTATTTTGAATTGAACTGTACCATAGACATAGCAAAGTATCATTTTCGCTGCTTTCCAATGGATTCCATGGGTGTTTGCATATACTGGGCAATAAGACCAACAACAAAGGAAATATCAGGACGTGTATGAGTCAAGTATAAGAGGCTACCAACTAACTGATAGTATAGGGTGGCAGTAAGCTTGAATCTAGACTAGAAGGGAGAAGGTATTGGTTTACAATCGTCCATGTGAAAGCGACGAAGAAGGTCACAAGCATACTTAGACTGGGAAAGAAAAATTCCTTCATTGGTTTGCAAAACTTGGAGGCCAAGGAAATAGTGCAAAAAGCCTAAGTCTGTCATTTCAAATTTCTTCT
>JASDQU010508438.1:11945-23527 GCA_032191745.1 Picea mariana | reverse complement strand
ATGTAGATTTCTTCTTGCAAATATCCATGCAAGAAGGCATATTTAACATCCATCTGATGGACCTCCCATTTATGTGAGGAAGCAAGGGCAAGAACAAATCGAATGGAATTCATTTTGGCTACAGGGGAAAAGGTTTCATTATAGTCAATTCCTTCAACTTGGGAAAATCCTTTGGCGACTAACTAAGCCTTGTGTCTTTCAACACTTCCATTTGATGCATACTTAGTTATGTAGACCCATTTACATATGGCAAGTTTTCTTCCTTTTGGAAGAGGTACAAGATCCCAAGTATCATTTTCCATTAAAGAATGATACTCTTCCTTCATTGTTGTATCCCAATATGGATGACATGAAGCTTTTGCAAATGTCTCTGGATCATGAGTTTTTGAAACTTGAGCCAAAAGATAAGAGGCTCGTTGGAACTGTGAACGTGTCTGACATTGATCTGAAGGATCACCGATAATATCACCAGCTACTTCTCGTGTTGAACAAACCCATCTAGGAAGCGGTGGAGCTGGTGCTGGTTCAGGTTCAAAGGACTCATCTGGAGGAAGGTGAGCAGGCGGAGGTGGATTTTCATCTTCATTGTCATCATCTGAAGAAGAAACTAGAACATAAAGGCACAAACATTGAAGATGGCTCATAGGCCAAGGAAGGAACAACTGTTGAATTAGGATCGCATGCCAAAGAAGGCACAAACGTCGAATTAGGCTTGTAGGCCAAGAGATTTTCATCAAATTTAACATCTCTTCTAATAATAATTTCATTACAATGTGGTTGAAGAAGTCTATAACCTTTGACATCGTCAGAATAACCAACAAATATGCACTTCTCACTTTTAGGCTGCAATGCTTTCCTTTTCTCATCAGGAATCTGAGCCCATGATATACTGCCAAATACACGGAAGTGACTTACATCTGGTTTAATTTTATTCCAAGCTTCTTCCGGTGTTATATTTTTAAGAGCCTTTGTGGGAGTGCGATTTACTATGTAATTTGCACAGTCGATGGATTCCACCCAATACTTTAGGCTTAATCCCTTACATTGGATCATACAATTAGCCATTTCTATTAATGTGTGGTTCTTTCTCTCGGCAACACCATTTTGTTGTGGTGTATATGAAACAGTGTGTTGCATTTGGATGCCCTGTGTAGTGCAGTAATTTGTAAAGTTATTATTCACATATTCACCTCCATTATATGTTCTTAACCTGTGGATTTGATGTCCATATTGCTTTTCTACAAGGGCCTTGTAGGCCAAAAACTTGTCAAAAACTTCACTCTTAAGTTTTAAGAAGTAAACCCAAGTACGTCTAGAAAATTCGTCAATGAAAGTTAGGAAATACTTGCACCTAGAAAAAGAAGGTGAAGAAAGTGGACCACACAAATCACTGTGAACAAGATGCAAAGGACCCGAGGCTTGCCAAGAGGCACGTTTGTCAAAATTCTCCCGATCATGTTTGTCGAGAACACAACCGGCACAAACACCATCTCTGCATGAAACAAGAGGAAGACCAGTCACCATCTATTGATTACATAGTTGTTGCAATGGGTGATAGTTTAGATGACCAAACTACTCATGCCAAAGTTTGCTCAAGCCATCACTATGAGCAACAAAAACTGATGAAAAATATGATGACCCAAAGTTGTCAAACTTGTACAACCTGGTAATATCATCATCAATTCCAGCTGCAAGAACATGCTTAGGATATTTTAGATCCTTGATTACAAATTGGTGAGGTGAAAACTCTACAGTTTTACCTTCACTTGAATGAGTGATTTGATATACTGATAGAAGGTTACAAGAAATACTTGGAACACATAATACATCATTGAAATAACCATTTTCTACTTGAATTGTTCCATATCCTTCAACACTAAGAGATCTATCTTCACCAACAAATATTTTCTTGGTGTTACATTCATTTAGAGTATAAAATATGTCTCTATCCTTAGCCATATGATAAGATGCTCCAAAGTCAATAATCCACTCACCAAAAGTAGAAGTTGTATTGAAGGAGAAACCAAAAGCTGAAAGTGCATATCCATGAGAAGATGAAGAAGAAGTAGAATCACTATTGATGTTGTGATTCTTCATCATTGCTTCTAAATTTGCCATCTTCTTGAAACATTTAGACTCATCATGACCATTTTTATCACAAAAGTTGCAATGTCTGTCAGTCTTCTTATTTTTCTATTTTTCTCCTTTGTCTGAATTAGGAGAGGAAGCTGTCTAAGTGGGTTTGGGACCTTTATATTTCTTGTTGTTGTGGCGAGGATGTTTCTTCTTTGGATTCTTGGGTTTATCTTTCTGGTGGACAACTAAATCTTTGTTGGAGGTACCTGCAGTGTTGATTACTCCAAGTTGTACTAGCTTATTTTACTCTCTAATCAAAGCATCACAAAATTTCTCAATATTGGGTTTTTGATAAGCTATCCCTAGAGCCTCTTGCATGGCATAAAATGTAGATATAAACACAGAATATGCACTACCTAGCTTAGAAAGAATAAGATAGATGAAACGATCTTCGTCTATCGTTATCTTACATTCTTCACATAAAGTTCTAAGTGTTTTAAACTTAGATAGATAGTCTTCAATGCAAGAAAAATCACTTGGACTTAAAGTTAGTACTTGATTTTCTAACTATTGTGCTCGAATAATATTGTGTTTACCAAACACAGATTCAATCTTTTCCCAAGCTTCTTTGGGTTTATCAATTGATTGAAGGTGGAATCTTAAATCAGGAGAGATGGACATTCTAATTAATCCACGTGCTTCTTCATTCCTATTATCCCATTTTAATTTTTTATCAGCATTAGTTGGTGTTGTTTCATTTCCCAAGGTAATCTGGTACAAGCCTTTACTTATTAATAAATCCTCCATATGGGATTTCCATTGGAAGTAGTTGGTGCTGGTAAGTAAGAGATTACTTGTAGAGTCCATATTAAATATGCATATAATATGGATTTTAAAAATTAAATTGATGATCTTAATGGAAAGATCTCAAAAATTTATGCGGTTTTAAAAAAAACGCCACTAAAAACAGACTTCGGATGTGAGAGTTATGCCCTTTTAAAAAAAGGCATAAACAGTAACCAAAGGACCACGTGGAGGTGTAAGTTGATTTATGAAGTAACCTACTTTTATAAAGAGAAGTGGGGATCAATTTTACAATGAAGTTACTTCATGCAAAATAAATAACTCTAAAATAAAATATTAAAGCTACTTATAGTGATTCACTTTTATACTTGAAGTGAAATACACTTTACAATTTTAGCATGAACATTTTCAAAAAAAAGTAACAAAAGAGAGACTTGAACTCAAGACCTCTTACTTAATAAGGAAAATTTTAACCAAATGGGATAGCAAGACATATTGTATTGTTTCGCAAGAGTGTTGTTGTTGTTTTTTTTTAAGACGACCTTGGTGAACGTGCTAAAAAAAAACTCTTTTCACACAAGAAAAAAAATTCGCTTCTTGATGACAACAAGGATTAGATCTCGGTTAGCTTACCCGGAAGATGCACCTTTTCCTATCTGTTTCTGATTTTCCAAGATCGCACAGGGCGCGGGGCAAATAGCATACGCAAATCTAAAAGAGTAGCAACCCGGAAACAAATAATATAAAACCGAAATAATACTTTGCAAAAATTTAAAAAGTGTGTATTCAGGCTTTATACCTCTGGATCTGACTGTAATGGTTGTATCTTGGGAAAACAGAAACCTTTTCGAGTGAAACGAAAAGTGTTCCTAACTAAAGTGAGTGTTATAGATGCAATGGAATAGTCTTCTCTTCCCATAAATGTACGAAAAAGACAGAAAATGGAGATGAGGCAACTTGGCTTCACGATCTCGATCTACAACAGGAGCGGGTCTTCAAATAGGCTCTGATACCATGTTCGAAAACACAGGTATTCCAACAGAGGACGAACACCTTCAATAACCACTCACATAACTAGATCAAATATCATCACACCGATGTTTTGACGTGGTAAAACCCCTACGGGGAAACATCCATGGGCCCATCCAACGCGGCCACTTGGAGCAGTTTATTAATGCAAAAGAAAAAGATTATAGAGAAATTTTACAAGAGAGTTTCTCACAATCGATCATCGAAAAATGACCCTCCATGCTCTTTAAATAGAGATCATGGACCAATCAGGTGTTAAGCCATGGATCAATGGCTGTTAAGATCTAGGAAAATATGAACCGTTAGATCACTCTATATCGGGAACATATCATGACCGTCGGATTTCCTAACTACAAATGCATATTAATGCATACTAAAGAAAAACAATAAGAAACACACTTTTACCTAATGACACATTAGACCAAGTAGATCTTAACTAACTCCTAAGTGTCTAAATATCCTAATAGAGGATCAATTCGCTTATGTCCCCAATTCAATCAAATTTCATCCATGTCCTCCGCGAAAACATTGAAAAAGTTGACATCATGGAAAACCAAGAAATCAGTATGGCCCCTGGTCATATGAACACTTAGGGGAGGATCTTATTCTCAGGACCTCCCTAATGTTTCATCCCCATGTCACCTCAGCTCCAGCTGGCTCCAAGATTCCCATGTCTCAACACCTAGAGGGCTCATGTAGTTTGGGAAATTCCATAAATAGGTAAGAGTCATACCCCCATAAATCCTGGTTCTTGGGAAATCGCAGGACAAGAGCCACAATCATTTCCATGGAAAGAATTGGCCTCCCTGTAAACCTCACTTGTGTGACTAAATGGCGCAAAGTACCCTTCTGCATCAGGCCAACCAATTCTTCACCTGCAGTGAGGATAAGTGAAAAGACATTCATCATGAGCTCCAACAAGGAAAATCAGCCAATACATGCCACCTCAATGTCTGAACGACACCTGATCCGTGGGCTTGCTCAAAGTTGTCCGTATTCATGCATCTAGGTAACTCTACACCACGATAAATTCGAAGGTTTGCTCATGTTTCCTCATTCCCATCAGCTTCTGAGGGATATCGTAGGCTCGATTGCAGATGAAGAGGAAGCTCTGTGAAACCTGTCGATCAAGAAGAATTTCGGTAGGCACGGTCCCTCTGGTACTCACAACTGGAATAGCGTTAGACGTATTGCCCCTAGCCAATTTGAATACCATAGTGTCAGAGGTATTCACAATTCGAACTGTGTTGGAGGTAATGTCCCTAGCCAAATTGATTTCAACAATGTTAGAGGCATGGCTGAAGAGAACGTTCAGTAGCAAGCTCGAGAGAATGTAGAGGAAGAGTTGGTGGATAATAATTTCACCACCTCTCAATGGCTATCTCTCAGAATTGATTGCCACAGCTCTACTCTTTCTTTCATGCTAGAAATGTTATCTCAACACCAAACTCTAATCGTTCAACTACAAGATGAATTCGACTTCCTTCGTTGGCAAGGGGAGGCAATAGAAGCTCGGTTGGACTCAAGATCTCCAAGCTCTTTAGTTCAGAGTTAAAATGAGGAAGTTGGTAGCAGACCAGGATCTAGTGCAACTCTTCCATAATTGAATGTGTCTCTATATTCTCCTCTAGATGAATATCATGTTACAGAGGGACAGTAAGAAAGTATTTAGTTTTTGTAAGCCTAAAAATGGCATAAATCTATCATTTTTTAACATACTCAGGTCAAGAACAGCATAGTATGTATTCAGTTCCGCTTGAAAATTTTCTAGGCTTAGTTTTTCAAGTCTTTGAAAGAATTATGTTGTTGGTCTACCCTTCTTACCAGCCTCTTTCTATGTAATTAGCGACCTTGATCGTGCCTTTTTATCAATACAATCTTCTCTAGTTTCTGTTAAAAAAAAAAAAACTCACTAGCAATATAAAAAGTACATTAATTATTGATAAATTATATGTCATCAACTATAAAATACGATAATGAATGTGAGGATAGAAGACAATATTCATTTAAGCAAGTCATGATTGTTGATAATGTGCATACCATAGCATGTGAGTGCACAAATGGTTAATATTCATCATTAATATAAAAATAAATAAATAGTTACTAAAATCACTAGCAAGAGAATTAAGTAGATTGATTATTGATAAAGCATATTTCATTAACTATAATACACAAAAATAAATTTGAGGATAGAAGACATTATTGATTCAAGGAATTCATCATTGTCTTCATGATAATCATTGTCTTCATTGTCATCACCAAGTATGAATCTACTTCATATGTGTCGTCATTAGTTGCATTTGTTCCATTCATTGGCTCTTCAATAGACACCATAATCACAACATTGAATTATATTCTACCCTCTTCTTAGACATCTTCTTCCAATATTGTATTTAACAATTAAGAAACATATTCCCCATCATCCACTATGCCAATCTCACTTTGAATGAAATTTGACACCATAATCACAACATTGAATTATATTCTACCTTCTTCTTAGCCATCTTCTTCCAATATTATGTTTAACAATTAAGAAACATATTCCCCATCATCCACTATGTCAATCTCACTTTGAATTAAATTTGATTTGAATGACATAAGACCATTTCATGCTTTCTTATCTACACCTTCAATTAAATATGCTGATTAATTTGATTTGAATGACATAAGACCATTCATGCTTTCTTATCTACACCTTCAATTAAATATGTTGATTAATTTAATAAGGGAAGACATAGAGTTCATAAATCTCTGTTAGCGTTTTTTTGGAAAGTAGAAAACATAAATCCATGTGCATTACATTCTATTGCTAGTGGTTTGATCCATTTAAATTTCAATATTATATAATTGTTTTTCCCCATAATCAACTTCAAGAATATCTTGTATAAAACCAACCTAAAATTTATTCTCAACTCTACATAGAAATTTATCAATAAAACACCATCACAATTTGAATTTTAATTGTCCTTATCTTCCACTCTTAGATGGAATCCATATGCACACATTCCACCATGTTTATAAACCCGAGATGTTGGACCTTTTGAAATTTCATATTCACCATTGCAATACCTTGAGCTTCATGTTTTGCTTTCTACAATGCATCTTTCATTCTTCTTTGAATGCTACTAATGAGGAACTACCTTCATCCATATAACATATGTTCTTTCAATATGAAGGCATGGTCATGGGATTCTCTTCACAATATTTTCTATAAACATAATAAATAAATAAATCATGTGATTATTGTATGGGTCAATTAGATTAAGACAAGAAAATCATCAAGTGTAAAGAACATATTCACCTGCACCACTTCTCCATTACAAATATATTTTCAAAAACATAATAATGTATTGCATCTCTTTCTTCATGTGATAGCGTGAAGTGCAAACCATGGCCTTCAAGTACTTCATTTGCATCTTTGTTGTCTTCATCATCATATACATGTCACATTATATTTTGATAATTCTTGATATACTCTATACAAAATCTTATGGAAATGAATAGACCTCAAACATGTTTTTCTCTATTCTTTCTTTGTTACAAACAAATTTCTTCAAACTCTTCATATATCATTATATATGATACAACCATCTTATTCTTATTGGTCCACATAACTCTCTCTCTCTCTCTCTCTCTCTCTCTCTCTCTCTCTCTCTCTCTCTATATATATATATATATATATATATATATTACATCCATCTTGTTTTTATTGTTTTTATTGGTCCACATAAATCTAGTTCTTTCTCTATATGTATTAGAATATGCATAGAAATATTACATATTGATGGTGGAAACACACCCTTCAACAAACAAATGACTTCAGCAACCTCCTAGATCAAGTATTCATAATTAAAAAAATCTATCACATGCAAACTCAATTTTTTTAATAATGAGCCTAGCTTATAATTGCTAATCCTGGCCCCTTTCGAAAACATGATATGATCATGATAAATAAAACATCATTGATTAAGACATAATAGTCATGGGACTTTAAACCTATTAAACCTTTAGTATCGATTTGACAACTCTTAAAAATAACTTACATATCCACTTGGAAGTCATGTGCAAGACAACATGCCTATAAATTTATTGTGTTATACCACCATCAACACATATGGAGCATGTGGTTGATCAATATTCATCAATGATTTCTTTGACCCAAATATTTAAATGAATATTTAGTTGTTAAAACTCTTTTCATACAAGTTTGGTATCATTCACATTAAAACGAGTTTCTAAAATGACATTAGCAACATTTTTCTCACAATGCATAAATTCATAAATTCAGCTATATCTCTGATGGGTAAATCCTTAAAGTAAGACAATTTGTAAAAAATGCACAATGTTTTTACACTGATTTCATTAGTTAGGTTACTTTTACTATCAAGTTTTCCACCACTTTCAATAAATTGCTTTCTTTTCAGTGCATTGTCAATTATATATTGACTGGTAATTTCCTCTAGTTTTTCTCAACTCTCTTTGTTAACATCAAAACGATATTTCTATAGATGATATGGATGATCCATTTGAAGGAAATCAACATTTCCACAATAATACACTTATTAGTTTAGTTGTTTCTCAACACTTGTACATTCAAACGTATACATGGTATAAGTGGAAAGTGACAATAACCTTTCTTGGAGCATTTGATTTCAACTTTGACATATATCGGTCTTCTTGACAGATTTGTTGGAGTTTTTTGAAATAATATGAAACCCTTCACACATGCATTGATGTTTTTGTACACGAATCCTACCTTGGAAAGTAAATCCTTACATTTGTGTCACTTGTCTAGCAATGTAGAATCAGGTGGTAATATATGCTTCAATAATGATAATCAGTTCTCAACACTCTTGTTTGTCCACCCATGAACCACTTGAAAATTAAGGATTTGAAGGATTGTTGATAAAATCTCATGAATGAATCAACACCCTACTTTTCAAATTCAACCTCATCGACATCATGGGGGTCTAAATCTATTCATACTCCATGATGATCCATTGTCAGTATTATATAATGAACAAAGCATATTCCACAATAGAGTTTGATTGATTGGGATGTTATTATATAATTATCTTAACAATGGATACAAGGTTGTAAATTGAACTATGCAACAAGGTTTCATCATCATATGGCAAAAGAAGACTCTGAAACAAGTTATCATGGTGTTATAGTGTCATTTTCCACTACACATGCATATGATGACTCATTGGCCTATGTTACATCCCTTTCCCTGCTTGCAGGACTTAAATCCCCTTTTTCCTCCTCAAAAACTTATTAAAAACCCCATTTATCAAAGTGTATGTGACCTTCCTTAAAGCAACTCACGTACATATGTGGGTTCCTTGTTAGCAACCCACGTACATGTTAATTTTGGATCAAAAAAATAAAATCCCGACATTTTGGGCTAAGTTTACAGGTTTTTTCGTTCCCTAACTTCCTAAATGTCATACATAATGACTCCAACCATCAAAATGGATTATAAAAGAGAGTCTTGGGGTGGAGGAAAAACATAGTCAAGAAATGCATCCTTATGCTAGCATTTTGAAGATTGTCCTGGAAGTGCCATGTTTCCCTAGTGTCTGAGATTGTCCCCTCTTTATGGAAACCCTCATTTCTAGATTTTTCATTCTCATTATCTTGTCAGGAAGAACACCTTTGTCTTCCTTGGACCTGCTAGAGTGCAGAGTGTTGGAGGAAATCCTATGCATATTCATCCTTGGGTGGAGGAACTTGGAGCCTAGTTCTGAGACTGTGCCGCAGTGGTTACAGGTTGTAAGCAACCCCTTTTTTTGTTATGAATAAAGGATCTCTCATTCTCGTCTAATTCTTTGTGTTAATTTATGACTCTGATGATATTATCTGTATGTTATTTTGAATCTAACATTGAATCTGAATTGATTACATTAAGTTAGCTAGAAAATAACTTATTTCTTGCATTTGCATCTTTCTTTGTCTGCGAGACTTTTAGAGGGTTGTTGTGAAGGAATTCCATAGTGAAAGACATCAAGTGGGATCTACTTCAAATGTAGTATTCCATGTGCATTCTTCTTTCCTTTTTCTGAAAGTTAGTTATTTTAGGTGGTTATTCCTAATTGATTATTTAATTAGAATTTGAGAGAAGTTTCCTTGGGTTCTGATTTTTTGTGGTTCTGACCAAAAAAAACATAGGAAGTAAACTTTTGTAACAGAATTGGCAACCATATTGGGTACTCTCCCTTTTGGGTCATTAAGGGAGCTTGGATTTTTGCATTTCTGTTGAAACGTTTTTTGTGTTTTAATCCTATTTCCAACACTCTTTGAGTTTGTACAATCTTACCTAAGTCCTCCAATTCTCTTTCTCTCTTGTTGACGGGATTTTTAATGGTGTGTGCAGGTTTCCTTCATAGAAGTTGTGTTCATACGCAGCTTGTGTACTACACAATCGTGTACATGTTCTGAAGAAGGGTTTTACTCTTCTCATCCTGTTGGAAGTCAGAGTGGTTATGCTCTGAGATCTTTGTGGGTCTTTTTGTGACTCTATAGAAGTGTTGTTTGGTTCCATAAATATGTTTCTTTGTTTCCAATATTGCAAAAAAAACTTAAATATTTTAGTCAATGTTTGTGTTTGTTCAAAGTTGTTTTTGGTTTTTTAATGGTTTAGGGTTTCAGAAAGATTAGTCAAGTGTTTCTTACACTCTAATACATGTTAGTACAGTGACTCATCAGGTTCTTAGTCATATGTTTGTAATATTTATCCCCTTGTACCTTCTTGTTTTCCTGTTTGATACAAAATTAAATTATAAGAGTGTATGATCTTGAACTTCCTCCCTTGCCTTTCGTAATTTTGTTTTGAAAAGAAAAGTTCATCATAGGCATATTTTATTCTTGACTTTACTCTTATGCTTTTAGAAAAAAGAAAAAAGATTTTGTTTCAGTAGCCTTAATAAAACAAAAGAAATCAAGTTTGAAAAGTTCTTTCGCACGTTGTTCTGCATTGCCTTTCAAAAAACATCTTATATTTGCATTGCAAAGTGGTTTAAGATCTTGCATACAATCAAAAGTGCATTGTTTTCATTTTTGAAATAAGTATTAAAGAAAGATTTTGGTTTCATTTGATTTAAAGCATTGTTACACTCATTTTTCAATGAAGAAACAACATCATGCATTCGTGTTCTTAAGTGTTTCTATGTTGTGTTCATAAAAACACCATCTAGTTTCATCTGTACCCCTCTTGAGTAAATAACAACCCCATAAAATGAACACTAACAAAAAATTAATTAGACATTTTCATTTTATAGGGTGAACAGACTAGTCTAGGCTAGGGCCTTGGTTTAGGTTGGAGAGTTAATTTCTCCAAGGCAAGAAAATAAACATATGAGTCTGAGATAGGGAGCGAAAAATCCAATTGTCATATAGGTGTGGCTGGGAAACTCTTCTCACACAGAATCCAAGCACGAGGTCACATGAGGACGATCCGAGGAGATAACCCCTCCAAAGCTTAACTAAAATTTGTGGAAAGATCATATTTTGGGGGTTTCGTTAGTGCCCATTGTTGATTAAGGTTGGTTGTCATTGATGTCAACTCTTGAAGAAAGCCCCGTAGCACAAAGGTTTGGGTAATGGACCCAATATTGTTTGATGTAAATATGACTCATTATTGTTTTTTCATGGTTGATAAGAAGTAAATATGG
>JASDQU010508438.1:0-10849 GCA_032191745.1 Picea mariana | reverse complement strand
ATGCTCTTTGTCTTCTATTGGTAACAACATATGTGTTCTACCATTCTTTTCTAGGGTATAAGTATTCTTCCTTCCATCATGAATAACTTTTCGGTCAAACTGCCATGGTCTCCCCAATAAAATATGACAGACATCCATAGGAATTACATCACATAATATTTCATCCCTATAACCTCCTATTTTAAATTCAACTTGGCATTGTTGACTTACCATTACTTGATGTCCTTTATGCAACCATGATACCTTTTATGGGTTTGGATGTGCAGTTGTCTTCAACTCCAACTTCTCCACCATCTCTATGGATACTAGATTTTCAGTGCTCCCACTGTCTATGATCACCTTGCAAACTCTATCTTTCGCCTTGCAAGCAATTCTAAACAGGCTTGTTCGTTGAAATGATTCCTCTGGTTCCTTCTCTGGTTTAAGAAGAATCTTCCTCATCATGAGGTTCCTTCCTCCTTCTGCTGCTTTTTCTTCCACATGCTTTTGTGCCTCAACAATGTGTGCTTCACCTCCTCCTTCTTTCTTTCTCGTGGGACATTCCCAAGACTTGTGTCCTTGTTTTCCATAGGTATAACATTTAACTATGCCTCCTCTGGCTCTTCCTCGTCCTCTGGAAAATGAACTTCTTCCTCTGTGTTGTCCTTCTTTAGAACATCCACCTTTGTCATGGTGACTATGGTGTTTTCCATATTCATGCTTCAGCTTCTAGAACTTCTCTCTGCTAGTTCCTTTACCTCTGCTTGAATTTCCTCCTCTGTTTCATTGGATTTGTTTCCTGGCCAATTTCTCTTCATATTTCAATGCTGCTTGATAAGCATCCTCGAATTTACTAATATACATCATGTTGATTTCCTCTTGTATTTCATATCTCAACCCATTGATGTATCTGGTTGTTTTTTAATCTCCATTCTCTTTCTGTCCAGCATTGATGTTTAGTCTATAAAATTCCTCAGTGTACTCCTTCACTGATAAGCTCTTCTACCTCAGGTTCTGCAATCTCCTGAACATATTGATTTGATAGTCCTTCAGGATAAAATTTTCTTTCATCTTAGCTACCATCCTATCCCAACTTTTAATTTTTTGCTTACCATTTCTCCTGCGTTCGGCTTGCAATTCATCCCACCATATTGTTGCATGACCTTTCAGTCTTGTCACTACATGCTTCACCATCTTGTCTTCTTCGACATATTCGTAATCAAAGTATTTGTCTATCGCACGTACCCAATCTAACAATTCTTCAACTTCTAAATTTCCTTCATACATCGGTACCTATATTCGTGCTCTGGATCCTATCTTTGAAACAACTTTTATTAAGTGATCTTGTGTAGCATCCTCTGCTACATTTCCTTCGACCTCTTCTTCTTCGCTCTCAGATTCATTGATATCTCTAGAGTCTGGTGCTCTTATCTACGTCGTTTCCATGGAATCCAGTCTCATTCGGAGTCGCCTCATTTCTTCTTCCATTTCTACATTTTCTCTACGCCTTTTGGGTGGCATGATTCCACTACGTCACCTACAAACAAAAATCAAATTTTCTTGATACCACAAACGATACCAATTTGTCTCCTTTCTCCTTTGTCTGTTGTCTACAAACAAACTCAAAATCCGCTCTAATACCACCTCATGCAGCCCTCTTACTCCTTCGTAGGGCTACGCGACCTCCCGGTCAAAGGATCTCTAATTCTCGAGTCGAATGACTCTCTGAAACCTCAATGGTCTCGTTCTGTGACTAAATGGTACCGCGACCTTCCCTTTTGCTTTCCTGCAAAATCTCATAGTGTTGGGCATTATCTCCTTTTCGGATAAGCCCTCTCGTGATATGACCTTGGGAGATGACCACGCGATTGCAGGCGCGGCCACAAGTGGTTTGAATTCAAACTACTTTTGGCCCCACAATTCTCCTCCGACCTCCATTTGTCCTTTTGAAAAAACCACAGTTTGGATTGAGGCCCGCCCTCAATATTTTAAACTCCATGCAACTCCTATCTCTGTAATGCTACAGGATCGTCGATCTTGCGATCTTGATGATATTGCCTAAACTGATGGTTCAGATCCATGTCTTCCAAATCCATGGGCCAGATCTATCCCTTCGATATCAACGGATATGATCTCTTTGCAATTCTGGACTTTGGGGTTTTGAAATCTCAAACCCAGCTCTCGTCCGTACTCCAATCCTCTAGAGTTGATGATCTACAGACACCTGTCCCGTGAAATCAACAGTGTTGATCACTTCGGAACTCCGGACTCTGGAGTTCTCAAACTTCAACCCTTTCCTTCTTTGGATTTTATCCGAAGACTGTAATCCATTGACACGTGTCCTCTTTGGATCAACGGCTACAATCCCTTCGGGTATCCGGACTTCAGACTTTTCAACTCTCAAATTTTCTCTCCCTGCAAATTATGTGGATTTATGTCACGTTTCCTCTTGATCTAACGATCAAGGATTACTTCAGGACTTTACTCGGAGTGCATGGATCTATGCCATGTCTCTCCTAGATCCAATGACTCTGAATCACTTAGGGACTTCGGGGTTCATTAGTCTCAGTTCTCAACTGAAGCTCCACAACAACTTTACCCGGAGCTCGTGATATGTTGACAAGTGTCCACTTATAGATCAATGAATCTAATCTCTTCGGCTCTTTGGGCTTCGGATGTTTCAACACTTCGACCTTCGTCTTCCTCTGGATCTTTCGACCTATCGACATGTGTCCTCCTAGATCCAACGGTCCAGATTCTCTCCAGCCCTTCGGTTCTCCACGCTTCGAAAATCTCAAGTTTCAAACTTGCTTCCTCTCGGACTCAAGGTATATGACGGCTTAGATCTAGTCTGGAAATCCGACGATTGAATTTTACCTCGAAAAATCTGACGGCTCAGATATGTTCCTGCGATCGAACGACTAAGATTTTACTTCGGGTTTCCGTCTCTTCGAGCTTCGAAAATCTCAGTTCTCAACCCTTGGTGAATTCTCTATCCTAAGTGTGTGAAGCGCTAAGGCTCGTGCACCTTACTCTGATCAGATGGTTGTTGATCCATTGCATTGTGATCCAATGACCACTATCACTCCTCTTCCTGAGCTTCTGATCTCTCTGACTTAGAAGTTTTTCTAAGTGTTCAAAGGTTTCAAACCTTTGCTCCTCCTGCGAGTCTGACTCTTGGATCTCGTCAACACTTTTGAAAGTGATATCCCTTCTAAGCTTCATCCTTAAAGGGATTTTTGATTTCCCACGCACACCTTGAGTTCTTGGGATTTCGATAACTCATATCGAAGGATTTCTTGAAAAGAAATTCTTCTCGCCCACCTAGCATTCCTCTGTTTCGGGTTCTTCGATGCTTGGTCGCTTCTCAACACTGTGCACACCTTACACCTGGTCGAAGTTTCCTTTGTTCTCTCTCTGAACTTCTTTGAGTCACTCCGAGACTCAATCGACACGCTCCTTATGTTCGAGATGCACACCTTGCATATGAGTGTCAGAAAAGAAACAATTGAAACTCATCTAGTTTCATCACGAACTCATACAGTCAACCTCTTGAACAATCATACATGAACGAAAATGAAAATAACCATACACACAGAATATCACATTCATTCAATCACACGTTAAATGAACACAATCCAAGGATTCGGGACAATTATGTATGTTCTATTCATTCATGAAAACAAATTACATAGTGTTTCTTCTACTCTACTATGTTCTACTGATCTATCTGATCTCTATCTCATCATCTCCTAATCTCATAATAATTTTTCAATGCAACAACAAACTATCTAAGGACCGGCTCCACGAGCTCCCTCGTCCTGTCTGCAACCTATCCTATTAAACTCTTAGTGGTTACCTACTATGCCCTATTACAATAACTAACATTTATTGCCAGATAAGAGTCAACACGCAATATCTGCAACCCCTTACAGTCCTTCACAGATTTACAAAAATGACATATTTAAAAATGTTGCTTTCAAAAATATCTCAACAACTCGATTTAATTCTGAGTTAATTTCTGATTTGAAACTCTGTCATGCTAAGATGCCATTCCTTTGCCTCCACTCTTGTGTTTTGACTTTGGAGGCGATTCTCTTGCATCAAAAAGAAAAATGATCCATCCTTCATTCAACTCGAGGAACCTTCCTCAGGCCTAGAGGATGAAATCTAGGAGGACTCGGGGGAAGAAAAGGTCCAGGAGATTCCCAAAAGAATCAAAACTTCGAAAGAAGGAAGGAAAGAAAACAGAAACAAAAGGGAAAAATCAGCAAACCAAGACAAATAATTGGGAATTCATCCCACCCTGGAAGAAGTTCTCAAAAAAGAAGGGAAAATAGGGAAAGAACCCACATCAAAAGGACAGACTGAGCCCATGAAAGGGGGTGGAATAAAAAATTCAAGTAAGTAATGAAGGTAGTCTGCTGGAATTGTAGGGGATTGGGACAAAGAGAAAAAAAGGAAGCTATGGGTAAATTAATCAAAATAGAAAGGCCCCATTTTCTCCTAATCCAGGAGACCAAAATGCAAGGAATAGAGGCTCTTCGAGAAATGCAACAAATCTAGAAAGAAAGCGATGGGGTAGCCCTAAATGCCAGAGGAGCATCAGGAGGAATATGCACAACTTGGAACACCACGATATTCAGGGAAGATCAAAGGCTAGAATCATCTCATTGGGTTCTGGTCCATCTAAAAAATCTCCCCTCGGGTATCATCTATCCTATCTTTAATGTATATATTCCTAACAACTATTGGGAAAAAATAGAATGTTGGGAGTCTTTGATGAGGGATAAAGAAGTTGGATTACATCAAAAATACATCATAGTTGGTGACTTCAACATTACACTTCACCGAGAGGAGAAAAAATGAGGTTCTATTGTAAGAGACCCATTTAGGGAACACATGGAGGATATGGTGTCTGAGATGGATCTATTTGATGTCCAACCAAACAAAGGAAAATACGCTTGGAGTAATAAGTGATCAGGAGTGGGTCACATAGCAGCCAAACTAGACCGATTCCTAATACACATCTCACTTCTCTTACTACCAGACAAGATCTCTTCCCAAATTATCCTAGGGCATATTTGATCACCGTCCAATATCTCTCTCCTTTGACAAAGCAGAAAATCTTGGCCCCATCCCCTTTTAAGTTCAACCCTCTAAGGACGGAATCGTCGAACTTCCTCCCGCTAATTTCCTCTGTGTGGTCAAACTGGGTGGATGAGACCCCAATTTACATCTGGGAACAAAATCTCAAAAGGACTAAGAAAGAAATCAAGAAATGGATCAAATCCTCCCCCCATAAACCCAGGGAAGAAGTAGAAAGTTGTAAAAAAAAGATAGAATAATTACAAGAATAAATGGAATCAAAAACTATCAACAACAGACATATCAAGAAGGAGAAAGAACATTTCCAAAATTATATGAAGGTGCTTCACAATGAAGAAAAGGAATGGAGAATGAAATATCGCCCATTATGGCTTCAAGCAGGGGATAAAAACACCTCCTTCTTTAATGAACAAGCCCAATCTAGACAACATAGGAATAATGTGGAGGATATAAAGACATAATCGGGAACTCGAATTAACTCCTTTGAGGAAATAAAAAAAGCAGCAACCTCTCATTTCGGGAAACTTTATACCAAGGGAGGAGAAGATAACCAATAAAAGAGTAAACAGTTCAGTGAACACATTCCACACATGATAAAGGAAGAGGAAAACACAGAGTTAAACAAGGATGTCATAGTGGAAGAAGTCAAAGCAGTCCTAAATTAGTTTGACCCAGACAAAGCCCCTGGACTCGACGAATTTACTCTTCATTTCTACAGAAAGTGTTGGACAATCATTAAAAAATACCTTATTCTTATGATAATATTTGTTCAAAAGTCCTGTATGATGGGAGGTGCAACCAACACTTCTTTTCTATATTTGATCCCCAAGGAAAAAAATGCCAACTCTTTTGATATATTTAGCCCTATCTCATTATGCAATGTCTCTTATAAAATAATGGAAAAAATCATAGCAAATAGACTAAAGCATTTTCTCCCACAACTCATCCTACCAAATCAAGGTGGCTTTGTTGCAAAAATACATATTTGGGATAATATCACTATGGTCCAAGGAGCGATCCACTCCAATTTTAACTACAGAGAAAAAGGAATGGTTATAAAAATCAACATGGAAAATGCATTTGATTGTGTCAAGCATAGTTTCCTTTTTGAATTTTTAAAGAAATTTGATTTCAATCATTCCTTTATTTGTTGGATTCGATCTTGTATTTCAACCCCCTTGATATCCCCTCTAATTAATGGGCGAACTTCTCCTTTCTTCCAATCCACAAGAGGACTAAGACAGGGATGCCCACTCTCCCCTTTGTTGTATGTCCTCATGAAAGAAACTCTAAACATAAGGCTAGAGCATGAAAGAACTTCTGGCAATATCCTTGGCCTGAAGATAGAAAGGGGAGTAAGAAGAATAAATAACTCCTAGTTTGTTGATGATACTCTTTTGCTAGGAGGATCTTCTCAAATTATGGCCAACTAATTCAAACTGGTTCTAGATCAATAGGGAGAAGCCTCTGGAGGAATTATAAACAAGCACAAAAGCCATATATATGCTTGGAACACTAAAGCAAGTATATTGGTAAGAATAGAAAACACTTTATAGTTCCCCTTTTCTACTGAATAGAAATTCTTCAAGTATCTAGGCACACCTATCAACCTAAAATCCCTCCCTGGTGAAGCATGGCAAGTGATCCTTCAAAAACTCAAATAGCAATTCAAAATTTGGGGAGAAACCTGGTTGAAATCAGCTGGCAGAGTGGTTCTCATAAAGTTATTATTATCTTCATTTCCAATCTTCCAATTCTCAGCCCCTCATGCTCTGATAGGGATAAAAAAGGAAATGGCTAGAATGATCTGAAAATTCCTCTGTCAAGGGGGAAAAGAAAATGGTAGAAAAATCCATATGGTCAATTGGTCCATAGTTTGCACCCCAAAAGAGAATGGAGGGCTAGGGATTCGAGATCCAGAAAAGGTAAACATAGTATTAGGGGGAAAACTCCTTTGGATATTGATCTCAGGGGGAATTGAGTGGTGGAAGAAGGTAATTTTCTATAAATACCTCTCAAAAAATAAAAAAGGATGCTTGGATGTAGCCACAACACAACAAACAAGATCTCTTGTTTGGAAAATTCTAAGATCCTCTCTTTCGCTTATTAGGAACCACCTCTTTTGGTTCCTAGGGAATGGAAAATAAATCAAGATATGGGATGATCTCTTTTCATACTCGGAAAAATTATCTAGTATCCCCTCCTTGGAATCTCTCAGAACATGGCTAACTTCCAAAGAGAAGTCCCTCCTCTTTGACATCTCGGATTGGAACAACAACGGAACCTAAAAGGGGTGGAACTTGGGAGAGGTCCCTCCAAATATGCTCATTTCCTCGCGCCATTGTTTTATGATTATAAATGGATCTGTCCCAGTACACCTCCATCAAAAGGATAGAATAGGATGGGGTGCAACAGGCTACTCAATGAGGGATGGCTATAAAACTCTCCTCTTTGATACCCATCTTCCAGAAAAATCAGTTATTTGGAAAGAGATCTGGAGTGCAGGCAGTTTACCTAAGATCAACATTTTCGGTTGGAAATTATCCCACAAAAAATTATTAACAGGGGAGAAAAAACTCAACCGTCAACAAATTGTAGAAGCCTAATTGGAAAATGGAGAAAATCCTACAAAGGCTCCTCCAAAAAATCGAACTTTCACTGCACCTGGAAGGCTTCAATAAAATTCATTTGTTGGCAAATTTGGCTGGAAAGGAATAAACTTATCTTCAAAGAGAAATTAACCTCCCCCTCCATAGTACCTTCTCATGTGATAGAAAAAATGGGAGAGTACCTATCCTCTCAAAGATTCAAAGTTATGGCAGACAACCACTTGGAAAAAGAAGAAGAAAAGTGGATGAAAAAAGTGAATCTCACTTCCAATCACTATCCAAAATCGCCACAAAAATCATTCTAGAAGATTCAATTTTCTCACTAGGATTTCAATCTTTGGTTAATTTCACAAGTAGGACGTGTCCTATGCTTTGATGGAGCATCAAAAGGAAACCCAGGGGAGGCAGGTGCGGGAAGGGTGTTGTATAGCCCTAGAGCAAAAAGGCTACTAGATTTCTCTTGGAACCTGAGCATAAATAACGACTCCAACCATCAAAATGTAGTATAAAAGAGAGTCTTGGGGTGGAGGAAAAACATAGTCAAGAAATGCATCCTTATGCTGGCATTTTGAAGATTGTCCTGGAAGTGCCATGTTTCCCTGGTGTCTGAGATTGTCCCCTCTTTCTGGAAACCCTCATTTCCAGAATTTGCATTCTCCTTATCTTGTCAGGAAGAACACCATTGTCTTCCTTGGACCTACTAGAGTGCAGAGTGTTGGAGGAAATCCTATGCATATTCATCCTTGGGTGGAGGAACTTGGAGCCTAGTTCTGAGACTGTGCTGAAGGATCTCTCATTCTCGTCTAATTCTTTGTGTTAATTTATGACTCTGATGATATTATCTGTATGTTATTTTGAATCTAACATTGAATTTGAATTGATTACATTAAGTTAGCTAGAAAATAACTTCTTTCTTGCATTTGCATCTTTCTTTGTCTGCGAGACTTTCAGAGGGTTGTTGTGAAGGAATTCCATAGTGAAAGACATCAAGTGGGATCTACTTCAAATGTAGGATTTCAGGTGCATTCTTCTTTCCTTTTTCTGAAAGTTAGTTATTTTAGGTGGTTATTCCTAATTGATTATTTAATTAGAGTTTGAGAGAAGTTTCCTTGGGTTCTGATTTTTTGTGGTTCTGACCAAAAAAAACATAGGAAGTAAACTTTTGTAACAGAATCGGCAACAATATTAGGGACTCTCCCTTTTGGGTCGTTAAGGGAGCTTGCCTTTTTGCATTTCTGTTGAAACATTTTTTGTGTTTTAATCCTATTTCCAACACTCTTTGAGTTTGTACAATCTTACCTAAGTTCTCTAGTTCTCTTTCTCTCTTATTGATGGGATTTTTAATGGTGTGTGCAGGTTTCCTTCATAGAAGTCGTGTACATACGCAGCTTGTGTACTACACAATCGTGTACATGTTCTGAAGAAGGGTTTTACTCTTCTCATCCTGTTGGAAGTCAGAGTGGTTATGCTCTGAGATCTTTGTGTGTCTTTTTGTGACTCTATAGAAGTGTTGTTTGGTTCCAGAAATATGTTTCTTTGTTTCCAATATTGCAAAAAAAACTTAAATGTTTTAGTCAACGTCTGTGTTTGTTCAAAGTTGTTTTTGGTTTTTTAATGGTTTAGGGTTTCAGAAAGATTAGTCAAGTGTTTCTTACACTCTAATACATGTCAGTACAATGGCTCATCAGGTTCTTAGTCATATGTTTGTAATATTTCTCCCCTTGTACCTTCTTGTTTTCCTGTTTGATACAAAATTAAATTATAAGAGTGTATGATCTTGAACTTCCTCCCTTGCCTTTCGTAATTTTGTTTTGAAAAGAAAAGTTCATCGTAGGCATATTTTCTTCTTGACTTTACTCTTATGCTTTTAAAAAAAAGAAAAAAGATTTTGTTTCAGTAGCCTTAATAAAACAAAAGAAATCAAGTTTGAAAAGTTCTTTCGCACTCTATTCTGCATTGCCATTCAAAAAACATCTTATATTTGCATTGCAAAGTGGTTTAAGATCTTGCATACAATCAAAAGTGCATTGTTTTCATTTTTGAAATAAGTATTAAAGAAAGATTTTGGTTTCATTTGATTTAAAGCATTGTTACACTCATTTTTCAATGAAGAAACAACATCATGCATTTGTGTTCTTAAGTGTTTCTATGTTGTGGTCATAAAAACACCATCTAGTTTCATCTGTACCCCTCTCGAGTAAATAACAACCCCATAAAATGAACACTAACTAAAAATTAATTAGACATTTTCATTTTATAGGGTGAACAGACTAGTCTAGGCTAGGGCCTTGGTTTAGGTTGGAGAGATAATTTCTCCAAGGCAAGAAAATAAACATATGAGTCTGAAATAGGGAGTGAAAAATCCAATTGTCATATAGGTGTGGCTGCGAAACTCTTCTCACACAGAATCCAAGCACAAGGTCACATGAGGACGAGACGAGGAGATAACCCCTCCAAAGCTTAACTAAAATTTGTGGAAAGACCATATTTTGGGGGTTTCATTAGTGCCCATTGTTGATTAAGGTTGGTTGTCATTGATGTCAACCCTTGAAGAAAGCCCCGTAGCACAAAGGTTTGGGTAATGGACCCAATATTGTTTGATGTAAATATGACTCATTATTTTTTTTTCATGGTTGATAAGTATTAAATATGGATGAACTCCAAAGTGGTCCCCTTATGGTGAAAGCCCTCACGGGAAGATGCTTTGTGGAGTAAGAGAACCCATGCTTAATTGTGGAATAATGAGATGAAGGAAAGTGAATTTGTCAGGGAAAATAACCTAGATGGATAGTTCTTGTCATGTCATTTCCGTTGGTATGTGGAACGTCACATAATTCCTCACGGTTAGAGAGTTATGGCCATGAGAAGTTGGAGACCCCAGGTTTGGGTAATGGACCCAAGTTTTTTTGATGGGTAACGGTATGAGTTATGATATATTTTCAGATAATACTATTCTATATGGATATTACATGTCATTCCATTTCTGGTGGTATGTATAACGTCACATAACTCCTCACGGTTTGAGATTTATGGCCTTACGAAGTTGGAGGACCCTCATATGTCATCTAGAAGCCCCAAAAGGTCAAAGTAATCAAAGTGGTTTAAGAGATTTTAAAAGGTAAATAATAAAGTGAAGTGATGAGTGTATTATA
>JASDQU010508437.1:19047-29053 GCA_032191745.1 Picea mariana | reverse complement strand
GGTACTTCTTGAAATCGTTCCACCTATCCAACTGTTTGCATTACATCTAGTCTGGATGTTGTCACATATAATAAGCTACTAATAATTGACCTATATTGCCTCTGGTATGTAGACTTTGAATCATCATCTTTCCCCAACTTGCAACTAGTTTTCATAGGAGTGGTAACTGGTTTGAAATCTTCCATTTCGAACCTCTTTAGTATTTCTTTGATATACTTAGTTTGAGAAATAAAAATTCCTTGGTTGCTTTGACATATTTGAAGACCTAGAAAGAAGGATAGTTCTCCGAGTAATGACATTTCAAATTCATTCTGCATATCCTTTGCAAATTTCTTGATTTAGATCTTGTTGTTTGTGTTTCCTTTCCATAGTTCATAGGGAGTTTTTTCATTGTTGTCTGAGCATTACTATGTTTTGAATGTGAATTGTTGTATGCACTGCATGTGTCCAAAAAATATTTGTCAATTTGGAATCTATTAGCATTGTTTGATCCATTTCCTGTGTAATTATCATCCATTATTGTAATGTTCCCGTTGTCAGTGTTTCACAGAAACCTGCACAGGAGACCTAGCTAAAGAATACACAAACAATGCTTATCAATAAAAGGAAGAGAGATACACAATGAAGAATGAGAATCAATGCATATTATAATCTTATCAATGTGTGAGTGATATTCACTCATATAGGAAATGACATCCTATAATTAGGAATGCATGCATAATAGTGATGGTCTAATATTAGAAAGTCTAAAATATAAATAGTCAGTTAAATCCCACTGAACTAGTGTTACTCCCATTGAACTAGTGTGTTGAAAATAGAAATTTCTCCAACACCCCTCCTGAACATCACTATGGAATAAAAAATGAGTCTCGTCTACTAGGCCATATTAGGTACTCATGTACAATGCAACTAATGAACACTGAATAAAAACGAGGAAAGAGGGAAAACCACATGGGAACAACCACCCTCCCCCCCCCCTCAAAATATAATGTGTCAAAAGAAGAAAATGACAGCTTCTAGGAAAATGTGTTCTTCACTGCAAGATGATCCCGCAAAGTCTGAAACTTTTGCTCACTAAAATTCTTCATGAAGATGTAGAAATATTTATGGATATGATGAAGTCCTTTGGAAACCTATCTAGTCTTGTACCTCTTGATCCTGTGGACCCATATGCACCTGGAAATATTCCTTTATGGTGGAAGTGGAACCAAATGCCAAGTCTGATTCTCTAGGAGAGAATCATGCTCCTCCTGCATGGATTCTTGCCATAATGGATTTCACATAGCCTTATTGTAGGTATGTGGATCAGTAGATTGAACCATATAGAAATGCATGGGCATCGCAGGTTCTGAATATGAAAATACATGAGAAGACTCCTCATGCTGAAATTGAGTCCTCCTCGAATCCAATGGATTCCCTGTAAGGTTGCCTGCTTCCTGAAGTGTGGTTTGTGCCTTCTTGGGCATTTGTTGAAGCTTTGACACTGGCTTATTATCTGGTTATATTACCTGCCTATTTCCATGTATAGAATCTAAGTGTATGGAATCATCTTTGATGTCTGAAACTAATGGAAGCACAAGAGTATATGCATGTTGCACTAGAGGTGCATGCAAAGTACTCTCCTTATGTGTAAGTATAATAGAGGAGTCATTGTCAAAAAAATTAGTGAATTTATACAACCTTGACTTGTGATCCACCTCACCAATTGCAATGATGGAATTATCATGCATGTCAATTACTGAAATTGAATCTGATGTAAATTCAATCTTTTTACCTTTCTGAGTGATGTGATAAACTAAGAGAATATTCATAGAAATCTTTGGAACATGTAAAACATTCTCAAAATTTCCATTGTGGATTTCCACTCTCCATTCTCCTACTACTGCTACTGGAGTATCATCTCCCATGAGAATAGGGGGTCTTGAGCATGAACTCAAAGAAGAGAAAACTTCCTCTTTCGCTTCCATATGATGGGGTGCACCAGAATATATAATCCATGAATCATATGAGGAATTAATTGCAACAAGAGCATGGTGATTACCTTTCTTAGGAGCATGATCTTCTTCCTTCTTTTTCTTGACTCCCTTTGGAATGAAGTTTCCAAGGTTGTTCTGCTGAAGTGCATGTCCCATAAGATCAATTTGTTTCTTCATGCATGTGGATTATTCATGATTTGGTTTATTGCAATAAGTGCACTGCTTTCCCTTCTTCTTCCTCTTGGAATATGAAGAGTCTATGGAACCTGAAGAATCGTTGAAGGGTTTGAAATATCCCTCCTTCCCATTATATTTGGATGGCCCTTTTCCATCATGCATGGTGAATGCATGTTCTTTGGGATGTTTCATGAGGCCCATCTGTATAATTTTTGTCTGCTCTTGTGTGAGAGACTCAATGAACTGAGCCATTGTAGGCATTTTCCAATTTGTTTCAAAAAGACATCTGTTTGAATGGAAATTGGAGACATATACAACGTATTTTGGTCCTAGCTTGGTAAATATTGTTAGAATAAGTTGTTTCTCTTGTGTAGAATTTTCAATACCACATTCACCCAAGAACAATATCAAAGATTTAAATTTAGTAAAGAAATTTTGTATATTATCAAAACTTTTAGGGTCTAAGGTATTCAACTCTACCTCAAGCATATGACCTCGCATCTCATCCTTCTTTCCAAAGAGTCCTTACAGGGTGGTCCAGATCTCGTTTGGAGTCTTGCATGCGGAAACATGAAACCATAAATTAGTGGATATTAATTCAAGAAGTACTCTTGTGGCCTTATCCTTACGGTTCGCCCATCTGGTCTTCTCAAGCACTGATGTAGGCTTTGTTTCTGTCATCATCGTCAAATTATACAGTCCTTTTCTTTTGAGTTGGAATGCGGCCTTTGGATTCCATTCAAAATAGTTGTATGGTGTGAGTATTATCACCAAACTTGATTGAAGAAGTTGCATCGCCTCCATCCTGCTATTGATTATGAAAAGATCCTGAAAACCTAGATCGTGGATTACGAGATATGATTGACGGTGCTATGACAACTATAGATATGATAAAACAGCTATATCTCCTAAAATATGATCTGGGTTTTGGATATTTTTGGTGATCATGAGCGTCCCTATGTTATACGTCTCTGGTAAAAATTTCAGCCTGACCCAGATCACGGATTTCGAGATATCACAATTTTAATGCAGAAAACCAATTTTTGTAGGGTTGTTGAATCGTCATACCCTAGAGAAAGATAAAGTGCGATGATGCTAAATCGTTGCACCGTAGTGAAGGACATAGTGCAATGATTGTGAAAAAATGATTCGTTGCACCCCATATTAATAACACAGTGCAACGACCTCACACCTTGGCTGTGTATAGGCTGTGAAGTTGCTTGGAGAGCGACCATCACACCCTTCAACATGGATAGGTCGCGACGATTCCAATCATCTCACCTTTCGATAGGGATAGGCCGCGAAGATGGTGGAAACTAGGTTTACTCAAGGAATCTTTTTCTCTTATCTAGCTTGTCTGGGTTGCTCCAAGCATCTTGGCTCTGATACCATGTCAGTGTTTCATGGAAACCTGTGCATGAGACCTAGCTAAAGCATACACAAAGACAAGATTATCAAGAAAAGAAAGAGAGATACACAATGAAGAATGAGAATCAATGTGTATTATAATATTATCAATGGGTGAGTGATATTCACTCATATAGGTAATGAAATCCTATAATTAGGACTGCATGCATAATAGTGATGGTCTAAGATTAGAAAGTCTAAAATAGAACTAGTCAGTTAACTCCAATTGAACTAGTGTGCCAAAAATATAACTTTCTCCAACACCTATTGTAACCTAGGTCTACACTGTTGGCGCGAGTTTGATCAGACCAGGGTCCTTCTCAGGTTACCAACAAAAGATACTATGTAGTCTAGAGCACTTGCATTTTCATCTCCTCCGAAGAGAAGAAGTCTCACTCGAAGCGCTGTTGAGACAGATAGATTAGGAAGGGTAGGGAAAAGACCTGAGAAGATCCATAGATCCTTTAGGACTCATTCTTGATCTTGCGCAAGAGCCATGAATATGTCTGAAACATACATGTGCAAGAATTGAACCTACTTACATCACTAGCAAGCATTTAAATGTAGAACCATCAATTATAACTCATAATCCATAAGGAGATACTGTAATGCATAAGTAAACACATAGAGACACATCATATTTGAAAATTTAGGTCCTTCTTCATATTATCTTTGGAATCTTTCTTTGATTACAGACTCATAATTACTCAGCACTGCGTTGTACAGACTCTTGTCTCTGGACTCAAGCTGCAGAGCTCCAATTCTCAAACTGATAGATCCAACTCATTACAGACTCAAGACTTGACTTCACTCAACTTATGATTATCATCAACAACTAATCCGACTGGTTAACAACAACAAGAATGACTAGATCAATCGACTCAACCACAAACCAACCAACCCTTTTACAATAATCCTGGCCAACCCTTTTACAATTATGTTTATCCCTATATATAAACTAGGTTGTGTCTTCCTTCTCAGCTTGCATGCTTTCTTGTTCTATTTCAACTGTGTGTTTCTTACCTGGCATTGAGCTGACTTTTGCAACTTCTTTCTGTTTCTCTTTCTCCAGGCCTCTGATGAATCTTACACAACTCATGCTCAGTCAAAACTTGCACAATTCCTTATCCAAAAATGAAGGGCCCAACATGCACCCCTACCTTTGCTCTCTCTTTTCCCTATGCCTTCATCGATTTTTCCTCTTCTAGTTGGCTAAGTCAGTTTCCCATTACTGAGCGACTTGGTTCTTATTCATTTCTTTCTTGATTGAGTCTTTACACATTTATGTTTCTATTGTTTCTTGAAGGATAATTACATGTCGTATTTGGTTCAGAATGCCTGTCATCATGTTTTCCATTGATTGAGCTCACAGTAGGTCAACCAAGCCTTTTGTATGCATAGGAAATGATCATGCACACAATGCAACAATCCAGAGCGGTCAGTTTCGAGCTCAGATTGTGGGAACATATATGTTAACTTTCGACGGTGGATATCCATTAGGCCAATCAGGTCAACGACTCTCGTCCATTCAGAGGGCCAAAATCGCACAGGGTTTAACATCAAGAATTAACTGAAGTCCCGAAGTGAATCTGGACCATCCATTAGCAAGGACATGTGGAGGTAGATCTTTCACTTTAGAGACTTAGTACTCCAGGAGATTTGCGAAGCACTAGAGAAAGAATTACCCGAAGTGCCGAAGTCTCGAAGTAATGAGAGACTGCCACATCACTTCGGGCCCGTACTACTTCGGGATAACTTCATTCCTCACAATCCAAAACTCTCGAAGGCCAAAGTTCTGAAGCATGTGACACTCATCATTCATGACATGTGGCACTCATTCCAGGTCATTTCGTTGTGTCATTTTCCCATTTCCACGTGACACGTGTCACCCTTCTTTCCATGACACATCAATGGTCGTGACATCATATGACATCATGCCACCATGTCACTTCGCATCCCATACTACTCTGGGATATTTCTAAGCACAACATTCATAAACTCCCAAAGCCTGAACACCCGAAGTCCCAAAGAAAATATGGAGTGTCCATCAACGAGGAAATGCGATGATAGATCTCCCACTTCAAATACACTGCACTTCGGAGGATTGCATGAGAAAGGAGATGAAAACTTTCAAAGCCCAAACTCCCGAAGTGAATCTGGACCATCCATCAGCAACGACACATGGAGGCAGATCTTTCACTTCAGAGACTTAGCACTCCGGAGGATTTCCAAACACTACATTTAAAAACTCTTGAAGCTCGAATTCCTGAAGTGAATCTGGACCTTCCATCAACAAGGACACATGGTGATAGATCTCCCTCTTCAGATATATGACACTTCAGAGGATTGCGCGAGCAAGGAGACAAAAACTACCAAATCCTGAAGTTTCGAAGTGAATCTGGACCATCCAGATCCAGAGGCCACGTGGAGGCAGATCCCTCACTTCGAAAGTACAACACTCTGGAGGATGGTAAGAACTATGCATTGAAAAGGCCTGAAGCCTGAAATCCCGAAGTGATCATGGACCGTTGATCTCAAATCAACAAGAACCGTTAATCCTTGTAGTAGGTAAATATCACCCATATCACAGATTACAATCAGATCGATGACCACACTTCATTGTGGGGACATAAACTGCTCAAATATTAATTTTCCAAAGCGGTCCCACAATTTGAACCATGGCATTATTGGAAGGGTACATGGTAGCTTGTGGGAAATTGTGGGCCCAAAAAGAGGTGTGGACCCAAACCACCCTCGACAACTTCCACAATCATGTGCTTATATGACATCAGGTCACCATGTCACCTCCACTCACACTCCCTCTACTGCTAAAATTTCACCACCTGTTCCCCTGACTACTCCCCATATCACCTATCACTTCCATGCTTCATTGCGGGGATGTAAACTACTTGAATGTTAATGTTCCAAAGTAGTCTCGCAATTGGAACCATAGTATTGTTGGAAGGGAACGTGGTAGCTTGTGGGGGATTGTGGGACCAAAAGCGGTGTGGACCCAAACCACCCTCTAAAACTTCTAAAATCACGTGCTTATATGACATCAGATCACCACGTCACCTCCACTCACACTCCCACTACCGCTCAAATTTCACCACCTGTTCCCTGACTACTCCCCATATCACCTATCACCTCCACGCATCATGTTTTCCTATTGGACACTCACCTCCACATCCTCCTATTCACGACTAGGTCATCACAGTGAAAGTAGGGAGAAGGGTCAATTACAGTTGAGACAAAGTGCGCTTATCTTCTGAAAGCTCAGACATAGACAGAGTTAAGTCTCAGTCACAGGTTGACGCAGATTGGTTCCAGAACATTTTGGCAAACTACCTCTTCCTAAAGCAGAGATCTACTCATGCATCCAATTGTCTCCAATGGCCTCCAATAGCTCACAAGCATGCCATTAATCAACACAGAGCTTTGTTCTATCACTCCAATGCCTATTTTCTTCCAATTCAGTTCCTCCAATGCACACATCAGTTCTGTCTCAGAGACAATAATAGCTTTTAATTGTTTAATTCCAACATTTTCTTAGATTAGATACAAGATTGGTCTTCTGTGTGTCATAAGAACCACTCTTAATGATTAAGTCTAGTGTCTTAGTGAAGTTAATCATTTTTTCCACAAACAGTGACCTAAAATTAGGTCTCAGTCCCCTAAGGATGAGAACCTCTGCAACTCTGTTAAATAGGGTGTCTTTGAATGTTTTGAAGGTCAGATTTTTTGGGGAAAGGACAACAATACATCATACTGGTTGGACCTGTTCTATGCATGGATTAAATATCTCTACCTGGTGAACATACTCTTGATGATAGTGTTTCGTTCAAATCTTCATGTGTTTTTATAGTATCTTGAATGCAGTTTTTGATTTGTGCAAAGTACATGTCATTTCCTTTCATCTATTGTGTAACTTGTCTTTATTGATACACAACCTATGAAAATGGCTAATGCTTGGTGAATATTTGTTTTTATTGCAACCTGAAGGAGTAATTGTGTCTTGATACACATTTAATGTCTTGAAATGATATTTTAAGTATTCAACTTCTTGCACCAGATTATTCATTTAGTAGTTTGTTTTTTCCCTTTGTTTTCTATTATTTCACTGGTCTGTCATTAGTGTGCCACCAACCAAGGAGGACCCTCATCCATATAATTTTTCCAACCCAACCTTGATTTTGTCTTGGTAGAACAACCCTCTGAACAACCAACAAAAAATTAAAAGAAACAACCATTCTAAACTGTTAGGTGGCCTACCTTTTCCCTTTAGCAATCAGTTGCAGACTTTAGGACCAACATCTTCTGGCGTCGTTACCGGGGAACAGAGTAACGAAATATCTTTCCATGGGAGAATGAAATTGATTAGATCTGACCTTTGATGGTGAACAAAGTTTAGACATAGATAGACTCCCATATTTCACTTGGTGACTCCACTTAATAGAATTTACAAACGAAATACTGGCGCCCAAAAAGGGATTCAACAAATCTAGATCTGAACACAGTAAAGACACCAAGGCTCATCATAACCTTGAGAAGGATATAGTAGTCTCTGATCCATTAAGGAAACTAATAAAATCCATTGTAGCTCAGAGATATACTTCCCCTCTCAAAGGAAAAGATGCACTTAAATATCCTACATCTAATCACAATCACAAGCAGCTGTAATTTTATATCCCTGAGAATCATAATTCCAAAGAAGCTCAGACATCTCCAACTCCTGATTCCACTTCAGCATCCAGTCATGCATCCACCCCTATATCTCCCATAAATTTTTAGATTCCTATTATTCAAGCCATGGCCGTTAATAGGATGGATGCCATAATTGCTGCCAGATATGCACCCCTAGTCTTGTATGTAGGCTTGCATGCCTTCCCAGCCACATATTACATGAAATATTTACCAATATATAATGGGGAAGGTGAGGTATATGTTGAGGAACATCTGGTAGCCTTTTATAACTTTGCATACAACTTTAACATTGGTTATGCAGATGTGTGGATGAGGTTGTTTGTACAGAGTCTATATGGGGAAGTAATAAAATGGTTCAGAGGTCTCCCCCATCCTCCATTGTAGATATCGAGGCGTTGGATGAAACTTTCATAAAGAAATGGGGAGATAAGAGAGATTACCTCTACTACATCACTGAATTTGGGGCTCTAAAGAGAAATAATGGTGAATCTATTTCAGACTTCACCAAGAGATTCAATAAAATGTATGGTAGAATCCTAGATGAAATTAAACCAACTAAAGCCTATGCCAAGATCACTTATGCTAATGCATTTGATGCAAAGTTATCCCTCCTCTTGAGAGAGAGAAGATCAACCACACTATTCTCCATGCAGGAAACAACCATTGAAGTTGAATCTAATATTTTGGCATCAGACAGACTAAAGACTAGATCTGATAAAGAGAAGAAAAAACAGAGAGAGGATGCCCCTACCTCCTCTAACTCAGCCACATATGATCCAAAACTTGAGGAAATGACCAATACATTGAAGGATCTGACTTCTAAAATAGCTAGGCTAAAATGGGAATCCAAACAACCAAACATAACTTTTCAAGGGGATGGAAATAGAGATCAAAATCAGTTCAGAAGGCCTAATGATGCCTCTCAAATAATGCAGAGAGAAAGAAAAAATGACGATGATCAAAGGGAGTGCCTCCTTTCCAAAACAATCAGTTTGAGGAGATGGATGTAGAAAATGATGTTTTGGATAATACTTATGTGCTTTTTAATGAAACAGATTACTATACTAGTCACTTAACACAGCAAGAATATGAGGTAGCACAATTGTCAAATTAGTTTGATGATCATATAGGGGAGGGGGGTGTTATTCAAGGTCAACCCAAGAAGAAATATGATTTGAGGATGATAAATGGGGCTTCCAAATCCACCACCTCTGATCAAATAAAACAAGTTGAAGCTCCTCCCAAGCCAAGTCCAAATAAAGGTATGCCCTCTAAAACTCAGCAACTTCCCCCATCAAAACCCATTGTCCCTGAAATAAAGGAAGATGATAAGCCACCAACCTATTTCAGCCTAGAACATGAGCTAAGCAAAATCAAGATCCCTGTGCCTTTGACATAATTGTTAAAAAATGAACCTTTCAAAAAATCCATCATGAAATTTCTGCAACCAACTCCTTCTAGTGTATCTTCTGATGTCATTAGTCTGTAGGATGAAAACCCATCCATTACTCTGGGTCCACACATTGAGGATGGATCTGATGATTCTCCTCCTTTCTATATATATTTGAATGTCCATGATAATATCCTACATAACAGTCTTATGGACTTAGGAGCCTCTCACAATGTCATGCCCAAAGTTGTTATGGAAGAACTAGGTCTGGAGATTACCAAGCCTTACCAAGACCTGTACTCCTTTGATTCTAAGAAAGTAAAATGTTTGGGATTGATAAAGGATATGGTGG
>JASDQU010508437.1:6615-18997 GCA_032191745.1 Picea mariana | reverse complement strand
AGCCACCAACCTATTTCAGCCTAGAACATGAGCTAAGCAAAATCAAGATCCCTGTGCCTTTGACATAATTGTTAAAAAATGAACCTTTCAAAAAATCCATCATGAAATTTCTGCAACCAACTCCTTCTAGTGTATCTTTTGATGTCATTAGTCTGTAGGATGAATACCCATCCATTACTGTGGGTCCACACATTGAGGATGGCTCTAATGATTCTCCTCCTTTCTATATATATTTGAATGTCCATGATAATATCCTACATAACTGTCTTATGGACTTAGGAGCCTCTCACAATGTCATGCCCAAAGTTGTTATGGAAGAACTAGGTCTAGAGATTACCAAGCCTTACCAAGACCTATACTCCTTTGATTCTAAAAAAGTAAAATGTTTGGGATTGATAAAGGATATGGTGGTTTCTGTAGAACAATTACCCATTAAGAGTGTAGTGATGGAAATTGTTGTAGCAAACATTCCCCCAAAGTTTGGTATGATTTTATCCAGAACTTGGGATAAGAAGGTTGGAGGATCATTACAAATGGACCTCACTTTTGCCACCATCCCTGTCTTTGGAGGTAAACATAGGAGGCTATACAGAGAGGTAAGGTTAGCCTACATTATCAGTGACCATTAGAACCCAAGCAATCACCCAATTTATGCTGTTGAGGATGAGATTGGCTCATATGTCTTTAATTTAAATGATGATGAACCTGAAATATCAGTTAGCCAATGCAAAGATCAGCCACTGACAGGTCAACAAAACAAAGTATGGAAGATGTATTTTGATGGCTCTTCATCACAGGAAGGATCTGGTGCAGGTATACTCCTCATTTCCCCTTCAGAAGAAGTAATAACCCTCTCTTATAAGCTGGAGTTTGAAACCACTAATAACATAGATGAATATGAAGCTCTAGTGTTGGGACTGGGGGCTTCCAAAGACATGGCCATTGATTGTGTAGCAATTTTTGGTGATTCTGAGTTACTCATAAATCATGTAAAGAACATCCATCAGGCTAAGCAACAGAGGCTCAAGCAATACATAAACGAGGTATGGGATCTGATCAATAATTTCTTTCTAGCATTTAACATTTCCTTCATTCCTAGAGAACAGAATCATAAGGTTGATTCTCTGGCCTTATCTTCCAGCACTTTCAGGCCTCCCATTGGCCCAAATATTAAATATCAGGTGGAAATCAAACATAGAACCACTATACCAGATAACATAAATCACTGACAAGTCTTTAGTGATGATCTATAACTGCATATATTTCTACACACCATTGATGAATTCTCCAATATCTCAATTGATCAAAAAAGTCAAGAAGGTGAAAAGGAGGAATTAGAAGATTAGAAAACATCTCATCTGTTGAAGACAATAGTTGGTCATGATATTGTGGAGTTGAAAACCAACCACATTCCAAGAGGACTAGTGCCATTGGAAAGGTTGTTTGATAGTAATGATGTTTACAAAGGGGCTGCCATGAAGAATTAAGAAGAAGAGATAACATATTGCAATATTGGGACCACTGAGAATCCCAAGATCATGAAGTTGTCCAAAGAAATAGCAGCAGAACAAAGGGGCAGGTATGTTAATCTCTTCAAAAAGTTTGTTGATATTTTTGCATGGTACTATGAAGATTTGAAGACGTTTGACACTGACATCATCCAGCACAAGATCCCTCTAAAGGCTGGCTCCAAGCCATCCAGATAGAAGATTCGACAATTTAATCCCATGTTAATGTCCATAATTGATAAAAAGAGATGAAAAGAATGTTGGATCCCAATATCATTGTACCATTGAGGTATTCAAACTGGGTGGCCAACTTAGTACTTGTAAGGAAGAAAAGTGGGGAGATACGCTTATGTGTTGATTTCATAAATCTCAACAAGTGTTCTCTGAAGGACAATTACCCCCTCCCCAAGATGGATCATATTTTACAGAGAGTGGTAGGTGCACATAGAATTTCTTTGTTAGATGGATACTCTGGTTATAACTAGATAGCGTTGTGTGAAGAGGATAAATAAAAAACAACATTCACCACCCCATGGAGAACATTCATGTATGACAAGATGCCCTTTGGGCTGATGAACACAGGGGCCACTTTTCAAAGGGCCATGGACATATCTTTTCTGGGGGGAAAAGACAGATTTATGGTTATTTACTTGGATGAAATAACCATTTTCTCCAATTTTGATGAGGAACATTTGTAGCATTTGGGGTAGGTTTTCAAGAAATGAAAGAGGTATGGAATATCCCTGAATCCTAGGAAATCTCACTTTGCCATGCCAGAAGGAAATCTCATGGGCCACATCATATCAGTAGGAGGTATAAAAATTGATCCCAAGATGGTTTGTTCCATTCAAGATATTGAGATCCCCAGAAAAAAAAAGGTTGTCCAGTCCTTCATTGGTAAGATAAACTTCCTCAGACGTCTTGTGCCAAATTTTGCTAAAATTTTGAAGCCTATTACTAACATGTTGAAAAAAGATGTTGTGATAAAATGGTCCTTGGAGGAAAAATCATCTTTCCAAACAATCAAGAAAGATTTAGTTGAGGCCCCTGTATTGGCCAACCCTTACTACACCAAAGATTTCTTCATCTTCTCCTTTGCTTCAGAGGAAACCATTGTTGTTGTACTGTTGCAGAAAAATGAAGACGGGCATGAGCAGTCCATAGCCTTTTTCAGCAGAGCCCTCTGAGATGCTGAGATGAAGTATGATATATTAGAGAAGTAGGCTTATGCACTGGTCAAAGAACTCAAATCCTCTAGGGTCTATGTGCTACATTCTATCATAACAACCTTTGTTCCTAGAAACAGTGTCAAAGAGATTCTGGTTCAACCAAACAGTGAGGGAAAGAGAGGGAAGTGGATTATCAAACTATTGGAGTATGAAATCCACATAAATCCTACCAAGTTGATCAAGGGAAAAGGACTTTCCAAATTTCTATCATAATCAAATTATAAGGTGCTAGAATTGCATAAAATATTCACCCAATCAGATGCACCATTCAGACAGCCTAAACAAGACAACTTACAGGTATTTGAAAACTACTCCTCTTCACCATGGTATAAAAGAATCATCTATTTTCTACAACATTTAGAATGTCCAACAGATGTGAAAAATACAAAGGCCTAGTCTCTCAAATTCAAAGATGTCAAATTCTTCATTTCAGACCAGAGTTTGTATTGGAGAGATCTTGCTGGCATCCTATTAAAATGCCTTGATGAAATTGAAGCTAAAAAGGTTACATCAGAAATGCATAGAGGAGTGTGTGGAGGACACCAGCATTGGAGGGCCAAAAATCTCAAGATCCTGAGGGTGGGATACTATTGGCCCACCCTTTTCTTTGATGTGTTTGCCACTGTTAGAGCCAACAATGAATGTCAAGTATTTGCAGGGAAAAAAAAGTTACTATCACTACCCGTAAAACCTATCACTGCCAGTAGTCCATTTCATAAATGGGGGTTAGACTTCGTAGGAGAGATAAATCCACCATCCAGTGGACAACACAAGTGGATTCTCACTGCCACTGACTACTTCACCAAATGGATTAAGGTTGTGCCCACCAGGAATTCCATTGACAAGGTAATCATTAATTTCCTGGAAAACAATATTTTTTCCATATTTGGTTGCCCCAGTAAGCTTATAATAGACAATGCCCAAGCATTCAAGTCCAAAACCATGATTGAATTTTGTGGAAGTCATAACATCTCCTTGATACATTCCACGCCCTATTACCCCCAGGGAAATGGCCTGGTAGAATCATCAAACAAGACTCTCATCAGGATTATTAAGAACTTGCTGACTGAAAAAAGAAATCCTGGGACTCTAAACTCAAGTATGCTTTATGGGCTGATAGAATCAATACCAATAAGTCTTTGGGAACCTCACCCTTTCATCTTGTTTATGGAATAGACGTTGTTTTTGCTACTCAACTTGGTATACCAGTCCTAAAATTCTTACAGGAAGAGATTGAAGAGCCCAATGACATCCAAAGGAGGATCTTCCATATTATAGAAGTTCAACAAAAGAGAGAAGCACTAGAGTAGGGAAAAGAATCATATTAGAACAACATCAAGTCAATCTTTGACAAGAAAACCAAGAAGGAGATCTTTCAAAAGGGTGACCTGGTATTAAGGTGGGATGCCAAAAGGGATGATAAGTCCAAGCACAATAAGTTTGAAAACCTCTAGTTTGGCCCTTTTAAGGTGGTTGAAGTTCTAGACAACAACACATTTATCTTGCACAATCTAGATGACACAGAGATATTTGGAGGCCCAATGAATGGGCGCTTCCTGAAGCACTATTTTGTTTAAGCATGAGAGAAGGTCCCTCTTGTACCATAGATGCTTTCCTTTTTGTTTTTGATTAGTAAGTTATATGCGAATAAATACTCCATAGCCCAACAAAGGCACTGGGGTGTAGTTTCAATTTTCAATTCAATAAAATGCATGGTTGAGGGATAGTAATAGATACACGAGGATGGAAAACAAAAACAGAGGTAATAAATGGAAGCTAAGAGTAGTTATCTAATCTAAAGTCACCGATCTACAATTCTTAGCACCTCAAAGGGATGAGCTATCCCCAGTTGGAGCCAATGTTGTAACCTAGGTCTACACCCATGCCTCTCCTCTCTCTTTTCCCTATGCCTTCATTGATTTTTCCTCTTCTGGTTGGTTAAGTTAGGTTCCCATTACTGAGCAACTTGGTTCTTATTTGTTTCTTTCTTGATTGAGTCTTTGAGCATTTATGTTTCTATTGTTTCTTTAAGGATAATTACATGTCTTATTTGGTTCAGAATGATTGTCATCATGTTTGTCATTGATTGAGCTCAAAAAAGGTCGACCAATCCTTTTGTATGTGCAGCAAATGCCCGTGCACACAACGAAACAATCCAAAGAGGTCAATTTTGGGCTTAGATTGTGGTAATAGACAGGTTAACTTTCGACGGTGGAGATCCATCAGGCCAATTAGATCAACGGCTGTTGTCAATTCGAGGGTCCAGAATCACATGGGGTTTAACATCAAGAATTACCCGAAGTCCCGAAGAGTTGAAGTCCCAAAGTCCTGAAGTGAATCTGACATCAATCAACAAGGACACATGGAGGAAAATATTTCACTTCAGAGACTTAGCACTCTGGGAGATTTGCGAAGCACTAGAGAAAGAATTACCTGAAGTGTCAAACTATTGAAGTCCCGAAGTAACAAGAGACTGCCACGTCACTTCGGGCCCATACTACTTCAGGAGAAATTCATGCTTCACAATCCAAAACTCCCGAAGCCTGAAGTGCCGAAGCATGTGGCACTCATTCCAGGTCATTTGGTTGTGTCATTCTCCCATTTCCACATGACACATGCCACCCTTCTTTCCATGACACATCAACAACTGTGACATCATATGACATCAGGCCACCACGTCACTTCACAGCCCGTACCACTCTGGGAGATTTCTGAGCACAACATTCATAAATTCCCGAAGCCTGAACACTCAAAGTCTCGAAGCAAATCTGGACCATCCATCAACGAGAAAATTCGGCGGCAGATCTCCCACTTCATATATACTGCACTTCGAAGGATTGCACGAGCAAAGAGATGAAAACTCCTGAAGCCTAAACTCCCAAAGTGAATCTGGACCATCCATCAGCAAGGACACATGGAAGAAGATCTTTTATTTTAGAGACTTAGCACTCCAAAGGATTTCCAAGAACAACATTTACAAACTCCCAAAGCCTGAAGTCCCGAAGTGAATTTGGACCATCCATCAACAAGGACACGTGGTGAAAAATATCCCTCTTCGGATATACGACACTTCAGAGAATTGTGTAAGCAAGGAGACAAAAACTCCCGAAGCTCGAAGCCCGAAGTCTCAAAGTGAATCTGGACCGTCCATATCTAGAGGCGACGTGGAGGTAGATCCCTCACTTCGGAAGTATGACACTCCGGAGGATGGAAATAACTATGGATTGAAAAGGCCCGAAGCTCAAACTCCTGAAGTTATCGTGAATCGTTGATCTCAAATATACAAGAATCGTTGATCCTTGTAGCAGGTAAATATCACCTGGATCACATATTACAATTAGATTGATGGCCACGCTTCATTGCGGGGACGTAAACTACTCAAACATCAATTTTTCAAAGCAGTCTTTCAAATGAAACCATGGTATTGTTGGAAGGGTATGTGGCAGCTTGTGGGGGATTGTGGCTCCAAAAGCACTGTGGACCCAAACCACCCTCAACAACTTTCGCAATCACGTGCTTATATGACATCAGATCACCATGTCACCTCCACTCACACTCCCGCTACCACTCAACTTTTTCCACCTATTCCCCTTACTACTCCCCATATCACCTGTCACCTCCACGCTTCATTGCAGGGACGTAAAATGCTCAAACATTAATTTTATGAAGCGGTCCTGCAATTGGAACCATGGTATTGTTGGAAGGGTACATGGAAGCTTGTGGGGGATTGCGTGCCCAAAAGAAGTGTGGACCCAAACCACCCTTGAAAACTTCTACATTCACGTGCTTATATGACATCAAGTCACCACGTCACCTCCACTCACACTCCCGCTAATACTCAAATTTTGCCACATGTTCCCCCGACTACTCCCCATATCACCTATCACCTCCACACATCATGTTTTCCTATTGGAAACTCACCTCCACGTCGTCTTGTTCACGACCGGGTCATCACAGTGAAATCAGGGAGAAGGGTCAGTTATAGTCGATATAGAGTGCGCTTAGCTTCTGAAAGATTAGACACAGACATTGTTAAGTCTTAGTCACAGGTCGACGCAGATTGGTTCCATAACACTTCAAAAGACTACCTCTTCCTCAAGAAGAGATAATCTCATGCAACCAGTTGTCTCCAATGGCCTCCAATAGCTTGCAGGCATGCCATTACTCAACACAGATCTCTATTCTGTCACTCCAAGTACTATTTTCTGTCAATTAAGCACACACATAAGTTTTGTCTTAGGGACAATAGTAGTTTTTAATTGATTAATTCCATCATTTTCTTAGATTAGATACAAGAGTGGTCTTCTATGTGTGATAAGAACCACTCTTGCTGATTAAGTCTAGTGTCTTAGTGAAGTTAATAATTTGTTCCAAAAACAGTCACCTAAAATTAGGTCTCAGCCCCCTAAGGATGAGAACCTCTACAACTTTGTTAAATGGGGGGTCTTTGAATGTTTTGAAGGTCATATTTTTTGGGGAAAGTGTTAGCACTCTGTAATTTCTTTGGGCTGCATCAAAGAAAGTCGATGATAACCTACAAACCAACTTTAGATTGTATTCTGACCTATACAACCAGAGAGGGATCTATCATATGTCTAATGACTGGTAATAACTCAAGTATTTCATCAATAAATGCACAGAGGTCAGATTTTCCAATAGGACAAGTTTATTTTTGTTTTAAAAGGGATGGTAGGACAAGCAAGAGAGAAAGTACCATTGGGCAATGGAGTCAAATTCTGAAAATGAGATAAACAAATGACTTAGTGACTAAACTTGAGAGGATAAAGGCTAAATAAGAAACACTCTTTTAGTTTAAAAATCATTGAGTGTGGCGAGAGAAAAACACATGAAGCAACTCGGCGCACTGCTAGGGATGAATTCATAGTTTTCTTAGAAGAAACACAGTTCGTCTAAATGGCACCAATCTAGAGCACTGCGCGGTGAATTCTAGATTCGAAATCATGTTCCAATTTAAATAGAGGATACAGATGTGAATATAAATAACACAGGAAAGCACATACACAAAGAAAGAATACAATACATCAAACTGTCACCGTTAGAATCTTTTCATCAAATCTTTAGGACCTTTGCATTAAGTTTCAATCGGATCAAGAAGTTACAATTAATAGTCACTGTCTACATTGTTTGGACAACCAACCCCTTTTACATGAAAATGATCCCCATATATAGAAAACTAATGTCACCCTTGGCTGCTAGGGTCTAACTACTCTCTCCTAGAATCATGGATCCGATTTCTTTGNACCTTTGCATTAAGTTTCAATCGGATCAAGAAGTTACAATTAATAGTCACTGTCTACATTGTTTGGACAACCAACCCCTTTTACATGAAAATGATCCCCATATATAGAAAACTAATGTCACCCTTGGCTGCTAGGGTCTAACTACTCTCTCCTAGAATCATGGATCTGATTTCTTTGAAAGAGAACAATAACTTCAACGGATTTACTAAAAATAGAAAACCCAACTTTGCCGAATCATAATCGTAACCAAAATATTCTTTACAATCATTTATCATGATAAAAATTAGACCATATGGTTGTGATAAGTCATCATGTGCATTTCTGGACACTCTGTCACCCATGCACAACAAGTCTTCTACGCAATAGTAACCTACAACAAAAACACAGCGGATTGCACAAAAAACTGGGAAAATAAGCGTTAAATATGACATCATATCTCACTAATAAAAAACTATTTTTCAAAAATTGGAGAGGTTTTTGTATTTAATCTTTTTATAAAGAAAAACCTCTTGCGGTTTCTTGAAATTCATTTCCATCTAGCAGAAATACGTGTCGAAACACCATGTCTCAGACAGGAAATCATGAAAACTAAAAAATAGGGCTCAAAGATTCCTTCTAATCTCCCAAAATATGAAACGTTTTTCAAATATGAGAGACATTTTTATTATTTGGTTTGTCCTCAACAAAAACCTCTCGGGGATTTTCAAAATTCCTCTCCAGTTGGTTAGAAAGTGACCTTGAAGTTGACCACTAAACCATTCATTTGTGCAACGTGACTTGTAGACTGTGCATAGTAAAATCCTTTGCGTGAAAGCATCCTCTGCGTGACAGAATCCACTATGCGATGAAATCCTCTACACGACAGCATCCACTACACGACGAAATCTACTGCGCGATGACATCCTATGCGCGACAACATCCTATGCATGACAACCCACTGCGTGACGAAATCCACTACGTGATGACATCCTCTGCGCGACAACATCTTATGCAGAACAACATCCCATGCATGAAATCCCACTGCGTGATGAAATCCAATGAGTGACGAAATCCACTGCGTGACAGAATCCTTTGCGCAATGAAGTTCTCTGCGCAACACGTAGCAAATTTTGCAGCACACAGTTGCAAATGGAATTGGAAATACTAAATGATAATCTTCCTTTTGAAACTAACCCTTGGAGATGTTAGATGATTCCAGGCATAAAAACAATATGGGTGATAACAAGCATGAATTTGCAAATTGTTGACAAACCTCTAACCTTAGCTATGAAAATCATGGTGCTAACAACTGGCTCCAACAAGGATGCTATCCTCCCCATGAGGTAGCAAAGAACAGTAGACCAGACGCCTATCCATTAGGATGCTCCCAAACGCAACTTTCCATCTGTAACTTGTAACCTGCATCCGTTGAAAACCCAAAGCTGTATATGCTCCAAACTAAAATCTGAAACTAAGCTGAAAATGAAAACTGCAGATTGCTAAAAGAAATGTTCGTAGTACTGAGCTTATTTGCACTCCTACCTACCCTAACTGCTGAAAAAGATGCCAATCAAGTGAAATCAAACTGCTAATGCAACCATGAAAACACTTTATCCACTTTTTTCTTTCCTTGCACATGCTTGCTCCAAATCCTGTTTACTGATAAGTCATTCAAAATTTTATCGATAAATTCAAATCTCAAAAAATTAAAAGCATTGGCACTGTTTTCTGCCTCCAACAAAACTACAAATGGATCCTCCAGAACATACATAAAACAACAATCATGTTTCACCCCTTCCACTACATCCTTGTTTCCATGTAATTCAACCTGTTGATTGCCTCAAAAAGGCTGAAAAATATGTTGAGACTGTTGGAAATAACAATCTTCTGAATCAGAAGATAGTGCTGGCTGAAATGAAACCCCTAGTGGAAAGAATTCCATATCTAACAATGATGTTGATTGACCATCATATTTATTTCCAAGATGGTAGCTAATCACAGGCTGCAAATCTGAACTAAAATAAACTTCCATGTAATCAACAGCAGGGTCATTAAAAGTATAAGAAGGTTGTTGTTCCTCTTCACTGATAACAATTTTCTCATGTAAAACAATGTCCCTGTGAATGCAGTCAGACTTCATTGCTTCCTCTGTTATCTCATGATTTACTTTCAACAATTCAAAAGAAGAAAAACATAATGGAAGACTGTTTTCATTTGCAGGTCCACTACTTTCTTCATATTCAATATCATGACTTGAAGATTTCTGATTTGAAACATTATAAACATTTTTCTTCAGCAATTTGAAAGACACAAAACAAAATGGAAAAGTTCTTTTATCTAATTCAAAACTTTCTTCATTTTCTTCACTGCTGTCATATGAACATTTTTCAATTTCTTTGGATTGCTGAACATACTCATTTTTATATTCATCTCCGACCAATGGCTACAATTCTGAATTGATAAGACCTTCTACATAACAAGTAACGAGGTCATCAAACACATGAGAGTATTAATGCAGTTTCTTGTCAATTTGTTCCAGTGAATCAATGTGATTTGGCATCAACACACATTCCTTTGCTTTAGTGATGATCTTAGAATTTTCTATCAACAATTTAATTGAAGAAAATCATAAAGGTAAAGAATTTCCTTCAGCTGATTCAATACTTTCTTCTTTGTAACTTTGATATGTAGGCTGATTTCTCTCATTACACTACTGAAAATGAACATTTTCTGATAGAGAACATGCAACTAGTTGTTCTAGGAAGTCAACAACATAATAATAATCATATTCATCATATATAGGAAAATCAACAACATCTGCAATGTCATCTAACAAGAAAAAAGTTGGGACATCAACCTACTCTTCAACAAGCTGATTTGCAAATTCATTTTCTTGACTGTCTACAAATGAATACGTAAAATAATCAGCCCCGTGCTTATGATGAGATGGATCAGAAGCTAAATTAGCACCTTCTTTTTCAATAAGTGGAATATAATCCTTTGCAAAATCATCAACATTTAAAGCTTCAAGAGGACATATGATATTATTAACCCTCTTCTCAAGATTCAAATCAACTGTTTTTTGTTCATATTCATTGTCATGTTCTTTAGCATCCAACTCCTCATTTCGAATCTGTTTACATGCTTGAATATTGTGTTGAATTTCCTGAGCATCATTAAACATTTTTTGTAAGGACTTAGATCTTATTTCCATCAGAAGTAAAGAAAAATTTGGATGAAAGGTTGTTGCATAATGGAACATGGAAATAGCTTCAGTGGGTTGAATTTTGTTAGGCAGTTTATAATAAAGACTAGCAAAACTATGATTGAAATTTGATATGGTTTCATCTTTCATTCTTATCATGGCATAAAACTCTGAAAGGAGTAGATCCCATGAATTTCTCTCACCCCAAAATCTATGGAAAGCTTCCCTCAATTCATCCCACAAGCTAATCGACTAAGGCTTCAAATGTCTGAACCATGCTTTGGAATCTCCTTGTAAGGACTAAGAAAAGGCCCTCATAGACAAATCCTCATGTTCGATCTCAAAAAGTTCTATAAAATACTCAAAGAATTGAATATGTTTTTTAGCTGAATTTCCATCAAGCTCTCCATCGAACCAAGGAAGGTACTTATAATGTTTCAGAGGAAATTCATGAAGGATGGAAGGAAATTTAAGAGGACTGTATCTTTATTGAATCTTGGAGGGTGCAGGATTAAGAACATAAAGTACAAGATCAATTTTGGTTTCATTAAGATCACAAGAATGATCATGAACATCATATGGCTCAGAGGAAAGAGCTTGGTGAATATCAATTATAAAAGAAGGAGGTATACCTACAGTTTTCCATGGAGTATATACAAGGGTAGATCTCTAGGATTCATTTGAATGCAGTAAGTGAAGAAATATTGTTTTGAAAAATTCGAGAAATAAAAATAATATATTGATAAAACAGAAAAGTACTTCTTGTACTAAACTTAAGCTCGAGTACCTGATTTTTCCATACTTCTCTTCCATATCTCTGTCAACAGGTCTCATTCTCCAGTGGAGTCTTTGAATCACATATGAAGCTTGATTGTAGTTTCCAGGTGAATGGTACATCCACCTTGTGTTTGACCTTTGTTCACCATCAGAAGTCAAAACTGATCTTTGTCGTTTTATCCCAAGGAAAATTTCACCTTCGTTCCCTGACAATGACGCCAAAATGTTAGCACTTGATAATTTATTTGGGCTACATCAAAGAAAGGCCAAGGTAACCTACAAACCAACTTTAGATTGTATTTTGACCTATACAACCAGAGAGGGCTCTCTCATATGTCTAATGACTGGTAATAACTCAAGTATTTCATCAATAAATGCACAGAGGTCGGATTGTGCAATAAGACAAGTTTATTTTTGTTTTAA
>JASDQU010508436.1:18236-40811 GCA_032191745.1 Picea mariana | reverse complement strand
ATCTTATTCACAAATGTACAAAATTTACAATTTACAGATTTGTATAAAACCTGAAAAACTCATTTATATTCTGTCCTAAGATAGCGAGAGCTATTGTTTTTTTATTTTTATTATTTTGTGAAAAGGAAATAAACTGAAAACTAACTAAAATAAACAACTAATATACTAACTCTAACTATGAATCTAAACTACATACATCTAACTAAACTGCTTAAATTATACTAACGAATTAACTATCAAATAAATAACAAACTAACCTGAAGAAACGCTCCAGGTTTGTCCTGTGTATGATGATTGTCTTAGCTGATCGGAGGGAGGAAACCCGCACCGAATTATCTAGGAGCTTCTCGTAACAAAAGCTGCAGTGCTCTTCAAATATGATTACAGGACAAACAAGACATAAAAACTACAACAATCTTATGATTTATAAATCTTCACAGTTAGACAAATCTGTATGCGAAGATCTATACAAAATGATTCAATTAACGAAGAAGAGAAATCTGTGATTCATTAACTGAAACCAAGTAATTGATGTACTTTTCAATAATGAAAGAGATCAGATATGGATAACACATTAATCAAATCATATCATCCTGCAATAGATTATGATAGCTAAAGTAGTCTATAATCAACTGCAAACTGATATGCAAAACCTGAAACAAAAGTTTGATATATTGAAAAGTGAAAGCTGTAGGAAGACATCGACTTTCATCTCAGTTTGAATTACAAATCCATAGTATGGTTCTCCCACAGTGAGGATGATTATCCATTTATTACAAAAATAATAAGTATTTAAAGACTTCTCACAGGGTAAAACATCCCTGTGGAAGTTATCAAAATTGTTTACAGAAAATCTAGGAAGATATCCCCTGTTTGACTAAACTAACATCCTAAAATAAAAATTATATCACACAAATATATCCTAGACTGTCCAGCATGCTCAATGCAATTCGAATGTATCTGAAAGAGGTCAAAAAATGACAAGTTAAGATGATATTTTACTAATAAAAATGATAAAAATCTAATTCTAAAGACTAGCTACAGAATCTTGCGATTCTGTAGCTGGTCTAAATCAAACACAGAATCACATTAAAAATCAATTCAAATTTTAGAAAATACATTCAAACTATCAAAAGATATTTGATTGCTAAAAGCCTCATTCAAATTGACACTTGTATGTAAATTAAACAAACAAAATCAAATGATAACAGAGATAGCTATATTCTGTTTAATTGATTATGACCAATTCGGGTAAACAACAGCGTATTGGATAACCAAACAGTAATGAAATTATTTCCATATCATATTGAAATCACAATTAGTTGCTTCAGCTATCCACAAGATCAATTTGAATCCAAACCAAATTCACATGATCGTTTTCTCAAATTGGTCACACTATATTAAACATAATAGATGATCCATGTTATTAGTGAATTAAATCGAAACAGGTATGTAAATTATCACAAACGAAATCAATATGGAATTAATCGGTTGATAACAGGGTCTGTGGGACTCATCCAATCATTTTTTATTGCCAATTGGGGCAAACACAATCAATCGACAGTCCAAAAAATCATCACTGGAATTCATTTCAAAACGAGCCGTTAACCGACTTTTCTCATGCGAATTGAACAGAAATATCATATGTTGATCTGAGTTTAACAAACTTGTTTTGAAAATTAAAATCAACAGAGCAGCATCAAGTCTATTTTCAATACAAATCTAACTCATAAAAACAATCATGCTAACTTAATATATGCAACAATCCAATCAAAACAAGGGCGAATCGAACAGTTTGAGTTTCACATAGTCGTTGTGAATCAAAACAGTTCTATGATTTCAGTGAAGAGATCTTCGATACAGGTCATATATAATCCAAATCAAAACGAAAATGTTGACAAAACAGAGTCATTTTCCCAATTTAATAGACCACATCGTAATTATCAAGCCAATTCAATCCTATGAAATCATTTCAAAAATCAAATCATAAAAACCTAATCAGGGTCGCTGTGATCCAACCAAAATGAAATCATATCAAATCAAAACGTAGTCGTGTTCTAATTTTAACATAAAAACCTACTGTTCAGGTTGGATATAAACAAAATCCAAGCGAAAGCAAACAACATTGATTTCGTTAACTGAAACCAACAGACAAACGAATCAAACCCAGTGAAAACCAATCAATTGCTAAACTGGGCATGACCAAATCGTGTAACCAAATCATAACTTCATTTAATTTTAGAAAAACGAAAACAACGTACAGGATGAATCAACATAATTTTTTTGATATAGCCATAACAGAGTCAATTCAAAAAATGGACAGAGCTATTTGAAAACCAAACTCAATTCATTATATTAATCCAAACAATTCACAAAACAAAATTGATATTGAAATTCATACCTTGATGATGAGCAAACCACTTGGTCATGACATTTTGGAATTGACGAAGGCTGTAGCCGATTCGACATTCCTAAATATGATGGAACCAGTGGTTTTCTGCTTCTTGTCATTTGCTTGAAGCTTGTCCCTTTGGCTTGCCAACACTGTAACTTGGTTTTCCAACAATTTGATCTTTGACTATAAAAAGGGAACGTCGGTATAGTAGCATTCCAACCATACGTTACATTGGTCACATGACAACTGCCTGGGCTTCGAAAATGCAGCTGAGGGTTTGTTTACATCGCCGAGGGTTTCATTAGGTAGCTTGATCCCAGGGTAGCTAGGATTGTTCTTTAAGCATGGGGGAAAATTAGAAATGAAATCATAGGGTGGCTTGGAGCACAGACCTTGGGAGTAAGGGTACTCACTAGCTAGGAAGTGTTCGACATCAGAGTCCTAGTCTTCACTGAGGACTATGGGCTTCTGCTCAGCACTTGGCTTAGGTTTATTCCGAGCCAGTCTCGATATAAGTCGATCATTCTTTTTACCTTTGTTGTCGACAGTAGGGTTACCTTTAACCTTTTTACTCACAGGCTTTTTAATAGCCTCAACCTTGTCTGCTAAGACATCGGGTAGGTTGATATCAGGGTCAACCGAGGGTTTGGGAGAGGGCAATAGGACATGGAAAGGCACAGGTGGCCTGACCTTAGTTTCATTAACCACAGGCTTGTCAATTTGCACAGGCTCTACATCAGCAAAACCATTTTGAGAGATAAAAGCTTTCCAACTATCACCATGCAGATTTTAGTGGTGAACAATGATGAGTCTGATTAGACCGTGGTGGAACAAGCTACTATCGGCCTTCTCTCGTTTAAACCTCTTAGCCATTTTATAAAGACTATGTTGGAAATAAAATGACATAGTCAATGGATAACCCATAAAATTCATTAAGAATCGAAGGTGATAAAGAAAAACCAGTCCATACCGACCCTCACAGGTCATGAATTGTTTAACGACCATCAAAAGATCATGCCACCTTGGTTTAAGCGTGTAAATGGGCATACCTCTGTCACAGGATGTGACCTTCCACGAGAGGAACAATGACGGCCATGGCACCTCCTCAACTCTAGAGTTTTTAAACCAATGCTGGCCCATGGCTGCTAATCCAGTGGAAGAGCTGATGAACTCTTCACTGATTTCAAGATGAATGTCACCTATCTTAGCCCTACAACCATCAAAATTCAGGGCGAACTGTTGTGCAACAAATAGATTAAAACCCTCAAACCTCTGTACAAAAGTAAGCCAACCATTATCTTGCAAATCTTTCCGTGCGTTTTCGAACAGTAGCAAGGCTTGGCTACCATTCGGCTCAATTCGCACCACCGATGCCATGGAGAGGAGAACACGGTAAATGATGTGAACGAGCCAGGGTTCAACTCACAACACACGTAGGGAAAAACACTCACAGGTTTACCCAATGCTAGCAGAGGTAAAACGGGGATAAGGGAAAGCATTAATGACATCGTGCGAAGGTGGTGGAGGTATTTCTGCCATGCATAATAGTCATTATCATGGTACAACCGCCGGTGCTTACAACTCATTCAAATCACAATGCATATGTGTTACCAATACGCCACTTCAATCAATCAATCAAGACCTTTGGTAAGTGGATTAATCATTCATGCAAATAATAGTTATACCATAGTTTTTTTTTAAACCAGAGCAATAGATCAAAATCGCACCAAGGGTTTGACTATGTGACATATGTTGTATAGAACGATTCATACCAAGAGTTTAATCATAACACCAATGATTTTATGTAACCAATGATCAAGTAGATTAATCAAAGAACATGTAAATTCAATCACCAATGCATCACAAACTCAATTACTCACGAAACGAAACTTGTATAATCAATCAAAGAATGTCAAATGAATACAGATGAAGAGGTCTTGCCAACTTCATAATAATAAATAAAATGTAAACGCAATGGGCACATCGGCAAGAATGATCACAAACAATCTAGTGACGATTTCAATGCGACTTCGAAAGACCAAGTTTTCACGCTTACAGTCGTGAAAAAAAAAACAAAGGTATGTGTGCAAATAGCACAAAGAATAAAAGTGTCGTTTATTTGAAAATTGCGACGAAAAATTAAGGTTTGCAAAACACTGGTATAGGCAGCTTATAAGACAGTAGAAAAATGTGAATTAGTTGCCAACACATGTTTACTCCACTTTTACGTAAACTCCACTTTCACTTTTACTCTTTTTTTTAATCCACATTCATGTTTACTCCAATTTTACGTAAACTCCACCTTCACTTTTATCATTTTTTTTTAATCCACTTTCATGTTTTATCCTAAATTGGCCACATCAATATTAATTTCAGAGCTTCCATGGTAGTCATAGAAGAAATTATGACTTAGGGGCATTTTTGGAAAATTTGAAAATTTGGAAAATTTATGAAAATTGGAAAATTTTGGGTAATTTTGTGTACATGATGTCGGCATGATGTAGAGGACACATGGAAGTGACATGGAAGAGGTGACATGGACTCCATGGTAGCAACCGATGGAAGGTTCTATAGTGCATGATGGTGGTTCTAGCAGGTGACGTGGGAGCTACATGAGCATGGTAATATAGCCCGATACCATAGGCAATATCACATGAGTAGTGAAGCAGTTGTGCTCAAGGCCTTCAACAATGTGATACCTATGAAAAAGTGCCATGTATTAGGGAAAATTTGGATTATCCCACCGGAGAGGGGGTGTCAACCCTTGAAAACTTTGGTGACATGACATGGCCTCTCCACCATTGATCTCTCTTAATCTTCATCATTCGATATAGAAAGTGTGCAAGTTTATGTGTCACACTGCAGAGGGGGTGTTAACCCTTTCACATGTTGGAAATGAAATAGGGCCTCTCCACTATTCATCTCCCTTGATATACACCATTGGATCAGGGGGGAAAGCAAGTTTTCACATCAAAGTAAAGGTGTGAGATGGAACCTTCCCATCCTCATGACCAATGAAAGGGTTCCATGTAGAGACCTGAAAGATAGGGTGGGACCCATGTTTCATCCGAAGTCAGAGGTTTTCCAGTTTGGAATTTGGTACGAGTGGGGCTCGTAAAATATTAATATTTAATTAATTTTTAAGGTCAACATAAAGGGAAAATAGGAGAGAGGTAAGGGAAGGAAGTTGATGAAGGATAATGGAGAAATGCCAGGTAGGATATAAGGGTGACATGGAATCACCTCATTTTTCCTTGTGGACCCAGAATGAAACATCAACAACCATGTCAGCAAATATGCCGCATCAAAAAAATTGTCCTATAGTCGAAAACAAAAACAAGTTCAAAGCCAAAATCATATTTTCGCCATAACATGAGCATAATAACTCATAATAATATAAGTTTTTATGGGTTTTTTCTATAATGTCAAGGGATACAAAAGTACAACAAAGGGCCACTAGCCAATTATGCTTTTATTTCCCAAAAAGTAAAAATTATCTATTTTTGAAGATTAAGGCCAAGATCAGTGGAAGGATCATAGTTACTATTGAAACTTATACAAAGTGTTAGAAAAGTAGAGATGAAAATACTATGTGAAGGGATTGGCCAGATTCTAAGGATTTTGAAGTGGAGGTGCCAAAATAGGGTAAAATCCATTATTTCTAGCCACTTTTGGGGTATTTTTGGGATTTTTTCAGTGGAGGAAAAGGGTGCCTAGATGGAAATATGGAAAAATGTATTTACTCGACATTTTTTATACTAAAAAATCCAGACAACTTTGGTCTAGTGATTTTTTTTCTGAAGTGTAGAGTTTGGGAGATAGTGAGTTTGGCTAAATATTCAAGTCTACAAAAAGGGGTGAAAAAGGACAAATTCATCATTTCCATATTTATTGCTATAGTTTTTTATTGGAGCATCAAATTGAAAATATGAACATTTTTGTGTATTCTCTGTCATCATTGTTATCTATGTCTCGTACAAAAATTTCTCTGGTTCGTGACAGATTTACTTCTATAAGTGACAAAAGTTGGTGTACGGGATTAATTGCACCAGAATGAAAAGTGTACAAAAGGGGTAAATTAGAAATATTTAGATGACTATAGATTTCTTCTCAGGGATCATAATTGAGAAAGAAAACAATCGTTGGAAATATCTTGGAGAGGAGAATCCATCTATCAACCCAAAAAAAATATTCGGGTAGTTTAAGTTACAACCAACACAAAAGAAGATGACTGGTGGCATTAGAAAGAAGAAAACAATTATAAAATTATTTTCTAGAACTATGTATATATTTTTGTTTAATAGAATTTTTTTTGCATGCAAATTTTCTTGAAGAATTTTGAGGTACAGGAAGGAATGTAAGTACTTGTAGGAGAACCAAAACCATGGAACATGTCCAGGGGTCCTACAGTCATGAAGAGGAATTTAGAGGGTTGCATGTCAACATAGGAAATTTTGAGATAGATTCTAATGGAATAAGAGACAGACATGAGCCTATAACCATGAGAATACTACAGAGAGATGTGTATAGTTATATGGCATATAATGAGAAGATTATGAAAGCTTAGGAAGATATACTACAGATCTTGAACATGTTTCAAAGGTAAGCCAATAAATATTCTAGCACAAAGCAAGCAACTAGTGCTAGAAAAGTGACAACATCCATATCCCATAGTAGAAGGGATGAGCATGGGAATGATAGGAAATCAAAGAGTATGAGAATGCACCATCATTCCCCAAGGAAATACACTAGGAGATCTCATGCAAGTTTAGGGACAATGATCATCCAAAGTGTGTATCCTATCAGGAGGAAAAGGAGAAGGCCCGAGGTAGACATCTTGCAAGGTGAACTTAGGAAAATCAAGCCACTGAATTTCAATGGTGAGCACATGAAGGGAGAAGACGTTGAGGCCTAACTATTAGAAATGAAGAAATATTTCCTTCTACATTATTATCCTTTGAGGGTAGAAACACGAATTGCAACCTACCACTAAGAATTGCAACCTACCACTTGCATAGAAATGCATCCATGTGGTGGGATCATATTAAGAAAGAAAAACACCTTGATGAGAGGAATGTCTTATGGAGGTAGCTCAAAGGATATTTTCAAGAAAAGTATTTTTCTGAGCATTACTGCGATAGGAAGATAAAAGCGTTCTTTGAACTCAAGCTGGAAAGAGTCACAATGGATGAGTATGAGAGGAGGTTCTTTGAATTTTTGAAGCATGTGGGATTAATAAAGGGAGATAAGGTCAAAACCAAAGGTTTCTCATTGGGTTATCTTCCTTTTATAGTGACAATAGTTCCTTTTGGGCTATCAAATTCCCTATCTTTTTTCATGTTCCTGATGAATGGAGTGTTCAGGGAATAACTGGATAAGTTTGTGATTGTGTTCATGCATGATATACTCATCTACTGAAGGACAAAAGAAGAGCATGAACAACATTTAAGAATGGTGTTGAAAGTTTTGAGAGAGAACAAGTTGTATTCCAAACTAAGTAAGTGCATATTTTATCAAAAGAAGATTCACTACTTGGGGCATATTATTTCAGTAGATGGGATAATAGTTGATCCCAAGAAGATAAATGAAATTAGAGGGTGGCTAGTGCCAAATAATGTGACAAAGGTCAGATAATTTAGGTGTCTTACCGATTATTACAAAATATCCATAATTTTGTTTTCAAAGATTACAATCCCAATCACTTGTTTGCAAAACAAGGGAGTGAAATTTGAATGGACACCAAAATGTGAAGAAAGTTTTCATTAGTTGGAGGATATTTTAACAAGTGTGTCAATATTGAATATTTCATATATAGATGAAGATTTTGTTGTGTGCATTGATGCATGCAAGGAAGGGATTGGTGGATTCCTCACTCAAAAATACCATGTGGTATGCTATGAGTCCCTAAAACTAAAATAGAATGAGAGGAATTATGCTACACATGGCTTGGAACTAGTAGAAATTGTACATGCATTAAAAATGTGTAGACATTACTACATGGGAAGAATATTTGAGCTAAGGATATACCATTGTGGTTTGAATCATTTGTTTGGATAGCCAACATTAAATTCCAGACAAACTAGATGGATGGAATTTCTGAGTGAATATGACTTTGAAATTAAGCATATAAAAGGAAAGGAAAATCAGGTGGCTATTGGACTCAGCAGAAGATCTCATGAAATGCATATTTCATCCATCATCATGCTCAACACATATCTAAAATTCATAATTTTAGAGGCTACAAATTCAGATCAACGATATCTAAAAATAAAAGAAACATTACAACAAGACAATTTGGTAAAGAAACTTAATTTTTATGAGTTGAAAGAGGATGGAATAATCACATATATAAGAACAATATATGTGCCAAATACCAATGAGATAAAAAATACAATGATGAGGGAAATTCACAAATTGCCATATGTTGGGCACTGTTGATTAGAAATTTGGTCCCCTCAATTTTCCACCCTTTGGAATAATAAAAAAAATGATATCAAAAGAATTTTTTTTTTGAATGATCATATAATTCATGATGTATCCCTTAGTATGAACTTCGTCACACATTTTTAGGATTCAAAATCCAAATCCATATGCTCAACCTATCCACATTTTTGTCTAAAATAACATTTCTTCATGTGCAACACAACTCGTTTCTCTCTTGTGGCATTGAGTTTCCTCGGTACTCAGTATTGGCACTCGTTCTTGGTACTTGAAGTTCTTGGGAATACTTAGTCTCATATTCTTCATATAAAATAGTCTCTTATTATTAGTCTCATTTCTCTTAATCTTGAAACTAAGTCATATTCCCATTATTGAAAAATCTTGTATCTCATTTTCCATTCTTGAAACTAAGTATCTCCCATATTCTATATTATTTCCCACATATTCTCTTCCCATAATTAGAATTTCTCTTCCCCCATACTTAGTTTATTTATTTCCCCATTCCCTCTTACTTACTCCCATCCCAAACCCTCATCACTCTCCCATACTTAACCCCATTTTTTTATTCCCCCCCACTTCTCTCTCCACTCCCTACACCATGGGTTCCCACTTCACACCCTCCACACCTTCCTAACCATGCAACCTCTCTTTACTCTTGAACTTGATCCATATTCCATACTTCAACTTTTTCCCATCCCCCTCACTCGATTCCACTCTCTACTCCATGGGTTCCCACCCCTTATATCTCCATACCCCCTCACCCTCGCACCATGACTCTCATTACTCGACATACTCCACCAACCCACCATTACTCCCCCTCTCTTCACATCCTCCCTTTCTTCTCCTTAACTTATTTTCTAATTCTTCTCCTTTTTTATTGGAAACCTATCACTTTATGACACGTGGTGGACATGATAGCCTATGAAACTATGACATGTGGCAAACAATCACATGATGACATGTGGAATCCTATGGTATCCAATGAAACTGTGACACATGGCGATGACATGGACATTTACTGGTTGATGACAAAGATGCTTACAACACAAGTGGGCCATCAATTGTTTTTATTAAGTCATGATTTTCCTAAGGCTCGATCTCAATAGTATCCTTTGTTCCACATTAATGGTATGGAAAATTTTACTATATAAACACTTAAAAATTATTACCACAATGCATGTGGGATGAAACATTTTAAATAGGTGGATTTATATCAAAGGACAAGATTAATCCATGAATTCGATGGATTGTGGTTGAGTCTCTAACTTCCCGATCTCATATCTTGAGTTCCCAACTTCCATTTTCAGAAAAAATATACCTCGTTGGAAAGATAATTCAATGTGGAAGATGATCTGGTATAGGTTTCAAGGGATGAAATTGGCCATAATTATCCCATAAATTAAAATAAAAGTCATTTGTGTTTTCATGGTTTGCTAATAAATTTGTTTAGAATCTCAACTTCCTAATCTTATAACATAAGATCCAAAACTCCAAATTGCACTCAGCAGGACCTGTTGGAAAGTTGGAATGATAAATATTACTTATATGATGGTTTCTATGGCTGAGAAATCAAATATAATTCTCAAAAAAGTAAAACAAAGTCCACTTTTTAAAAGGAAGCTAGTTTAAAAATTGTGAAATAAAATTTTATTAAAAGACTTTTATTAAAGACGAAATGGACCCCACTTCAAGACACACATTTCAATGAAATAAAGTCATTAATGAGGATTCATTAAAGAACTAATCAAATTTGTTATTATAAGAAGGAATCCAGTGGAAAATTTTAAAAGAGAAAACCCTAACTACTTCAAGAAGTATTGAGTAGAAGATTTTCAAAAGCAAGAGAAGGTTATGTCAAAGTGGTTGGAAGTCAAAACTTTCTACAATGGTGAAGAGTATGCAAGAAGAAAATCTCTATATTTCTAAGATTCTATGAATTGGCCTGCTTAAACTCTCCTTCTATTTTCTTCTTCATTGTTTCCTTCGATCAAATCTTTCATGTATTGTGAGACAAACATGAAGATTTGTTGCCGAGCAATTCTTTCTCTGAGTTCTTCATTCATCTTGTAATATTTTAGGTCCAGAGGAACAATATCCCTCCTTGTAAAAAGGAAATTGCTATTTCATTTAGTTTATTAGTTGTCATTGAAATTTTTTATAGGTTGTTTCTACATTTTTAAACTTGTCAAATTTGGGACATTGTTATAAATTTCTTCTACAAAGAACTACTTCAGGGCACTACATTAGGGATTTTAGAGACTTTGAGTTGAAATAATATGATTTCAAATCTATTGTCTATCAAAATATTATTTTGAGTTCCAAATAAATACTCATTTAAAGTTCTTTGAAGACCTGTCCATTTTTACTTCATATTCCAAAACTCATAGTAGATTCCAAGATCATTTTATTTTATAAGAAAGACAGAATGTCTATGGAGAGGAGACTCCAAAACCTTGTGGATACAAATCTCTGATGACACGGTTTATCCTTTCTTTATTCAAATGATATGATGTATATTTTTATAACTATATATAAGGTTTGTGCATTTGTATATACAAAGATTTGTTGGGATATCTTTCGGGGTTTGATTTTTAGCATTTGCCCTTTCCATTTATTGCAGAATCATATAAAGAATATTTCAACATTTCATCCAAAGAGGAGTGTCACCTGTATAAAAATGCAGAGGGATATTTATCCTTGTGAGGTTTTTGTTTGGATGTTAACCAATATAAACATCAAAAGTTTTGGAGACCATACTGAGGAACTATTTGTCTTCAAGATAATGTTAACCAAAGTATCCATGGTTCAAAGTTTCGAAAAGAAGATTCAAGAAGATTGCTACTTGTTCTAGATGCATGGGTTTTATAAAAAGATTATTCATATATATTTGAATGAAATCAAAGAAAATGTTCTTGGATATTTGGGAACAAATCAGATATCATTATCTTTAAAGAGCCAAGAACCATCAAAGATTTGGGAGGAAGATATCCCTGACGATTTCATTGAAAGAAATCATAAATTCCCTAACAACTCCATCAGAAAGATTCAATAATCTCAAGAAAATCCCCATGGTGGATCCAATTACATTCATGTTATGATGCTCCTTTTCCTTTTCCACCAAGACAATCAATGGATTTACAAGAATCAACATAAGGAAGAGGTAGCCAAAGAAGAAGGCGACTGCATAAAAACCCTTTAAATATGCCAAAAGTAGATTTTGAAATGCCAAAACTTTCCATTGAAATATTTTCCACATTCATTGGGAATACTTCGAAGGATGAAGAGAACCACTTGTTTATATTCAAAATCACATGTGATGTTTTCAATCTCATTGAAGATAATGTTACATGTCGATTATTTGCACAAAATATGCATGGGGATGCTTACGAATGGTTATATTCATTGTTTCCTGGAACCATTACCAGTTGGGATGTGTTGGAAGTTATTGGCACAGGGGAAAACTCAAGGTTCAACTCTTCAACAAAACACCAACAAAACCCTCATTAACGGCCCTTTCGACAACACCTGCAAAGCAAATGAAGTCTCACCCTAGGTAGAGGTAGGGGGGATTGCAAGACTCAAGTGTCTACAACCAGGCTGGGACACAGATATGTGATTACAACACTTAACAGAGCACTTAGACAACAATATGAATTAGGTTATTATTCTTATTTACATCATAGATTAACCCTTATTACATATCAACGCAATAAAAATCAAGATCAAGCCCTCAAAAACTCTTAGCACATAACATTAGTTCATATCTCGCATTAATTTACACCATTAAACACTTAGTTTCAACATTAGATACATTCATTATACATAACAACAATAAAACTACATAAACAACATCGCACAAAGCACATCAAGACACAGGATATGCATGGTTCACCCCAGTGTGGGGCTATGTCCACCAAATTCTTCTTCTTCTTTTTTAGTCTTCGATATTATTACATTCATATGATCTTGTGCACAAAGCCACAAATCCCAACTCCGCAATGTCCAGGTGATTTGCACATAGTGCACTAGATCCACCTTCCCCAAAATTAGGTCAAGGCACAGAGTCAACTCCTCAATAACACAGAGCACTTACATACAATGTCTATGCTCAAAGTAACTTACAAAAAACTTTCACTTAGCTCTGCAAGACCTTAACACATTCTTTCACAAAGACAACTAGATCTACTTCTTACATCGTTTTGCTACTTATTTGTATCATTACAAAAAGTCCTAATCATGGGTAAACCCATGGGCCGACATCCCTTAACCCATTACATAAACCCTAAAACCATATGTTGGGTCCACAAGCCTACAAAATGAGTGAGATCCCACAATCTCTGCTCCGCCTAGGTGTTCCATCTTCAACCAGCCTGTCTAAGTCCCCAAAATGGTCAAACATGACCAATGTTTCCCCAAAACTTGGTCAAGGGCCAACAGGCCCCCAACACTCACCTATGACTCGTCCCAAGTCACTCAGATCTATGCAGTGTTGCTTCAAAGGCCTCAAGTTTAGCTCGAGCTGCCTCGATTTTCTTCTTCACCAGATCTTCCTTATCGACAAACTTCTGAATCAATTACTCTGTAATAGGCTCTTCCAGGCACTATTCTACTATCATGACCATCTGGTCCAGCTGTGAGCCTTGTCCTTCAATCTCTTCAAAAAGCGTGCAGGACTTGTCCTTCATCGGTTGGACTCTCTATGTCACCTCCATGACTTTTCTCTAGGTGGCAGGAACCTACTACTGGACTACGTACTGCTCCTGTGATCGCTTCATTTTCTCAACTACAGTAAGTAGCTTCATCTGTTTTTGCATGATGGATGCATGTTGCTTCACCTCCTATAGATGTGCTTTTAGTTTCTTTGGCTCCAAATCTTCTGCAAGGCACTCATAAGTCTGTGCACTCTGATCACTCAGTTTCTTACATTCTGAGGCGAGTGTCCTGGTTCTTTCTACTGTGATCTTGGCAGCTTCTTCCCTTTTATCACACACTTATTGTAGAGTGCTCAACACTGATTGGATTTCTAGCTCCATTACTCTTGCTTGAAGCTATTGAATGGCCTCAACAAGCTTCGTCACTTTTATATTGGCTAAATCTTCTTCCTCCTATGCCAAGCCTGGCACAGAGCGAAGTGCTTTAGTCACTGCCCCTTTGCCTACAGTCTGCTTGGTGAGAAACTGGTCTTTTTATTTCTACATCCTCGCTTTATCCTCCTCAAACGTCGTCCAAATTTCATCTTTCTTCTTCTGCGCAACTTGAAGTTGCTCTAGGACCTCCTTTTCTTGCTTCAAGGCCTATGTGGCCTAATATTTTTCTTCTTGGACTTGAAGAAGTCAAGCCTCTATTTCATCTGCTAGCCTTCGTAATTGGGTGGGCTCATACCTCAATTCTACAATTTCCGACGATGAAGGCACAGTCGGTATTGTGCGGCTTGAAAGAATATCTTGATTTATGTCTTTCAGCTCCTTCTCGATTCTTTCATACAACGTCTCCTTCTTCGCTTCATATCTCTACAAGATATCATCAGAATAATCCTCTACGACTGCGATGATGAGATCAACATCATCCACTATGAGTACATTCTTCGACTGAGGCTTATTGGCTCGGGTCTTCTTTCTTGTTGAGGGTTTATACGAAGAAACCTTCCTTTTATTTGATGTTTTGGCCTCTGTAAGGGGATCCTTTGGTGGTGTAACTTCTCCTTTTTCTTGCTTTTCTTCTTCTTCCCCTCCTTCTTCTTGGTTCACTTCATCTCCTCCTCCTCCTGGGGATGAGTCATGCCTAATTTCCTCTGATGCATTGTCCTCCTCATCAATTTCTATGTTCAACACTTCCTCCTTTTTATTCTTTTTATTCATGCTAGTCTCTCCATCATGCTTGACCCGGGTGACCAATGGACTTCTGATGATGTTGAGGTCAAATATTTATACATATTCCACTGGTACAAGGAATTTTGTTGGCCATTCTTTCATTGTCTCCTCCATATCTTCGTCGGTCATCTTATAATAGGATTGCAACTCCTCCTTACTTTCATCCCTGCATGCAATGATGTAGATAAAGTGTCGATCTGCATAGAAATTCACTAGTGGCCTATAGTGGTGTAGTGTATTCAGGGTCATTCGTGGAAATTCCTCAATGGCGCGCTTCAGCTATAGGTAGTAAGCATGGAACACCGCATTCGATTTCCACTACTTATCCATATCATTCATGTACCACAAGGTGGAGAACCTCGTGGCCAATGACTCTGATGGCTCAACTTCCGGGAAGGCTGCTCCGTTTGGCATTTTCCAGGTGACAAATTCGATCAATACCAATAGCCACCTAAAATTAAAATCATATCCCTGATCTTGTGCTTCGCAGAAGTCCTCCTCCAACTCGTTGACGAGGTAACTTGCCCAGTTCATTTGTGTTCCTTCCACACACTTCCCTGCGAGGTATAATACAAATGTAGTGATCTGTGTTATATGGTTCTTCTAAAGAGATTACTAGCTATAATATGACAATCTAGGCACACTGTGCCTCTATTTCCCTTTTCTACATCGCCATAATATTCCTTTATGCGCTATTCCAGGGAGATATCAGAAGTCTTCCCTCGGTAGAGCTGCTGAGGGTCTGATCCCTACATGTTCAGTCTTGTAATGAGAAGGATCAGGATCGGATCCACCGTCACGTGCCTATCAAGCCACATATACCCTCCATGGTAACACCACATGATGAATTTAACACAAGAGTTAACCTCCTGATGTCGGCCAAAGTGAGGAATCTTCATTACATTCAGGATCGTTGACTACATATTCTTTCTCTAAGACCTCCTCCTTTTCTTTCTTCAAGGCCTATGTGGCCTGCTCCTTTTCTTCTTGGACTTGACGAAGTCAAGACTCTGTTTCATCTACTAGCCTTTGTAATTGGGTGGGATCATCCCCCAATTCTGCAATTTCTAATGATGAAGGCGCAGTCGGTACTGCGCGGCTTGAATGAATATCTTGTTGTATGTCTTTCAGCTCCTTATCAATTCTTTCATACAGTGTCTCCTACTATCCCTGATCTTGTGCTTCGCAGAAGTCCTCCTCCAACTCGTTGACGAGGTAACTTGCCCAGTTCATTTGTGTTCCTTCCACACACTTCCCTGCGAGGTATAATACAAATGTAGTGATCTGTGTTATATGGTTCTTCTAAAGAGATTACTAGCTATAATATGACAATCTAGGCACACTGTGCCTCTATTTCCCTTTTCTACATCGCCATAATATTCCTTTATGCGCTATTCCAGGGAGATATCAGAAGTCTTCCCTCGGTAGAGCTGCTGAGGGTCTGATCCCTACATGTTCAGTCTTGTAATGAGAAGGATCAGGATCGGATCCACCGTCACGTGCCTATCAAGCCACATATACCCTCCATGGTAACACCACATGATGAATTTAACACAAGAGTTAACCTCCTGATGTCGGCCAAAGTGAGGAATCTTCATTACATTCAGGATCGTTGACTACATATTCTTTCTCTAAGACCTCCTCCTTTTCTTTCTTCAAGGCCTATGTGGCCTGCTCCTTTTCTTCTTGGACTTGACGAAGTCAAGACTCTGTTTCATCTACTAGCCTTTGTAATTGGGTGGGATCATCCCCCAATTCTGCAATTTCTAATGATGAAGGCGCAGTCGGTACTGCGCGGCTTGAATGAATATCTTGTTGTATGTCTTTCAGCTCCTTATCAATTCTTTCATACAGTGTCTCCTACTTCTCTTCATGTCTCTACAAGATATCCTCTGAATCTTCCTCTATGGTTGCGATGATGAGATCGACATCGTCCAGTGTGAGCACATTCTTCGACTGAGGCTTATTGGCTTGGGTATTCTTTCTTGTTGAGGGTTTATACAGAGAACCCTTCCTTTTATTTGATGTTTCAGCCTCTGTAAGGGGATCCTTTGGTGGTGTAACTTCACCTTTTTATTTCTTTTCTTTTTCTTCCCCTCCTCCTTCTTGGTTCACTTCATCTCCTCCTCCTCTTGGGGGTGAGTCAGGCCTAATTTCCTCTAATGTGTTGTCCTCCTCATCAGGTTCTATGTTCTACACTTCCTCCTTTTTCTTCTTTTTCTTCATGCTAGTCTGTCCATCATGCTCGACCCGAGTGACCAATGGACTTTCGATGATGTCAGGGTCAAATATTTCTACATCTTCCATTGGTACAAGGAATTTTGTAGATAAAGTTCCAATCTGTGCAGAACTTTTCTAGCGGCCTGTAGTGGTGCAGTGTATTCGGGGTCATTCGTGGAAATTCCTCAATGGTGCGCTTCAGCTATAGGTAGTAAGCATGGAACATCATGTTCAATTTCCACTTCTTTGCCATATCATTCGTGTACCACAAGGTGGAGAACCATGCATCCAATGACTCTGATGGCTCAACTTCTAGGAAGGATGCTCCTTCTGGCATTTTCAAGGTGACAAATGCGATCAATACCAGTAGCCACCTAAAATGAAAATTATAACCCTGATATTGCGCTTCGCAGAAGTCCTCCTCCAACTCGTTGATGAGGTAACTCACCCAGTTCATTTTCATTCCTTCTACACACTTCCCTGAGGTATAATACAAATCCAGTGACCTGTGTTAGATGGTTCTTTCTAAAGAGATTACCAGCTATAAGATGACAAGCTAGGCACACTGCGCCATCCTAGATGGAGGCTACCTTGTAGCCTCTCTTTCCCTTTTGTACATCGCCATAATCTTCCTTTATGTGTTGTGTCAGGGAGCGATCAGAAGTCTTCCCTGAGTAGAATTGCTGAGGGTCCGGTCCCTACATGCTCAATCATGTAATGAGTTGGATCAACGTTGGATCCACCGTCATGCGCCTATCAAGCCACATATACCCTCCATGGTAACACGACAGGAGGATTTTAATGCAAGTGTTAACCTCCTGATGTCGGCCAAAGTGAGGAATATTCATTACATTTAGGATCGTTGACTGCACAAGCTCCTTTATCCACGGTTGGGAGAATATGCATGGCTTCTTCTGAGTTGTCTTCATTAAATACCGATGTGGTGCGAGCATCGCATAGTTCTTTTGGTCTCCAAGGTTGTAGTCATTTTTATTTAGAGCCAGGATATGTCTTAAATGGGGTCCAACTACATGTATCCCCTTTGAGATGTATGCAGTGATCAGTGTGTACTCAAAGTCGCACAGGATAATGTCACGGTTAACTATGCCAGCCAAAGGTGGTATGTATTCAGGCAAGACCGACGGGATCTGCTTCACGTTAGCCGGATCATTGCGGTGTTTGCTTTGATTTTCAGTAGTGCAACCATAACGTCATCCAATCGAGGGGGATTCTTGCAATCCGCCATTCAATGACTCCTATATTCCTACATACATGACTATCTCAGCCATGAGGTCTACAAGAATCGCCTCCAAAGACTTCTCTACTATGCTACGTTTGCCCGACATGCACACTCGTAATCAAATAAATAGGGTAGGCGAACAAACAATCAAGGTAATCAGATGGATGGTGAGGTCTAGAAATCACAGCACGCTACAATGGATTCTCTGTTAGCTCGGATAATCATGTTTTGCAAAAAGTGGTCCTGGCGCAGCGTCCGACGGGTTAAATAATAAAGTGTCGTAATAGATTCCTCCAATGGGCAGGAATGCCTCAATCAATACAAATCCATTCGTTATGGAGAGATCCCAACGGTCCAATGTCGGTATTTCCATTAATAACTATGTTTCTAGCCATTTTGGAGTGTTATTCTAATGGTCGGGGTGCCTCCAATGGTCATGTAACTTCGTCGTAGCTAAGTCCCATTCTACGTGGTTCTTCTATTTCGATGAGGTTCAACTTCTATAGATATGACTCCTACAAAGACTTCTCTGGAACTTCCCATAGTTTTGCTAACTTGGATTTATTCTTACTGAGCTTCCTTGCCTTCTTTCCTGTGATCCGAGTCTCTGGATTCCTCTTTCCATTCTTATTCTTATCTTCTCCTAGTAAAGTGACTTCGCACTACTAATGTGCTCTTATATATTCTTTGGTTGATGTTCTTTCTTTTTCTATTTTCGGGGTGGTTATACTTATTTCTTTCATGGACATGTTCTTTAAGTATTCTCGTGTTCTTTCAACTTCGACAACTAATTCTTTGGACCTTTGTTTCTTTGGCTGATCCTCTTTTTCTCCTATTAGTCACATTATTTTTCTGTCTATGAAGTCCCTTAATTCTTTCTTTTTCTGTTATGTATCTTCTTCCTCTGCTTTCCTTCGAATCTGATCTTTCTCAATCCAAGTATTTGCTAATAAAAGTGGGAATGGGGCACTGTACTCAACAAATCTGATAACTTCAAAGTCTTCTTCTGTCGATGTTTCATGAGAAATCATAGGTATGTTAGTAACTCTTCCACATAGGGTTATCATATTTCCTTTAAACAAGCCTATCCTTCCCAATGAAGGTATCATAGCAGGCTTTCCCAAAATTTCCCAAGTGGTTTTTGGCATAATATTCATGTGTGTTTCTTCATCCAATACACAGTCTATGTCGAAGTCTTCTCTCCTTGTAACTATGCATTGTTTTTCTTTTAGAATCTCTGGTAAAATGACGCCTTTGCAATCATGCATTACTTATTTTAACATATTTTGATCTTTCTCTGATTCTTTCTCTTTCTGGTTTTCTATCATGTCCTTAGTCTCTTAACCTTCTTTATAGTTTTCTTGTCTCATGTTCATCTTTTCAACTTTAGCAATCATTCTTGGACAATCCTCAACCTCATGACTAATATCTTTACAACAAAGACAAAAAGGGCCTATACTAGGGCATTCTTTAGCAACATGTCCTGGCCTTCTACAATTATAAAATAGTGTCAATCCTCTCTTTCTTCTAAATGAGTTCCAACCTCTCTTGTACTATGCACTGGGATCACAGTGTTGGACTTGCAATCTGCAAAAATTCTTTCTAGGTTCCTGCATCCACTTATTAGTCCAAAAATTATTTCTATGCATAGGAATAACATATTTTTCTCTATTTCTATCAAATTTATTCAGATCAACTCTTTCTTCTAACTGTTCCCTAGTTTTCAAACTAGGACAAAATCTATCAAGCATACCTAGATTCATATTTTCAAAATAAAAATTCCCACTTATCTTACCTTTACTAGAGAACAAATCTTTAAGATCTTACCTCTTTTCTTCAGATCCAGTTTATTTCTTAGTAAAGAGATTCGCAAGTCAAGTAGAATACTGAGCACTACAATAACAAATCTACACATAGATCTTTCTCTTTTCTTCAGTTCCCAACAATCAGAGTTTCAGGTCCCAACAACAAAACCATTTGTTGGCACAGGGGAATACCTAGGGTTCAACGCTTCAAAAACACACCAACAAAACCCTAACTACTGGCCCTTTCAGCAACACCTATGAATAAGATGAAGTCTCACCCGAGGTAGAGGCAGGGGGCTTGTAGGACTCATGTGTCTAGAACCAGGACGAGACATAGATCTGTGATTACAACACTTAACATAGCACTTAGCCAATACTATGCATTAGGTTATTATTCTTATTTACATCGCACATTAACCCTTATTATAGATCAACATAGTAACAATGAAGATCAAGCCCTTAAAACCTCTTAGCACATAACACTAGTTTAGATCTCACATTCATTTACACCATTACGCACTAAGATACAACATCAGAGGCATTCATTATACATGACAACAACAACACTACATAAACAACATCGCACAAAGGACATCAATACATAGGATATACATGGTTCACCCCAGTGTGCGGCTACGCCCACCAACTTCTTCTTCTTCTTTATTAGTCTTTGATCTTCTTACATTCATTTTCTCCTGTGCACAAAGACACAAACCCCAACTCTGCAGTGGACAGGTGATCTGCACACAGTGCACTAGATCCACCTTCCCCAAAATCAGGTCAAGGCATAGAGCCAACTCCTCAATAGCACAAAGAACTTACATACAACATCTGTTCTCAAAGAAAATTACAAAACACTTTCACTTAGCTCTGCAAGCCCTTAACACATTCTTGCACAAAGCCAACTAGATCTACTTCTTACATCACTTAGCTACTTATTTATATCATTAAAAAAAGGCCTAATCATGGGTAAACCCATGGGCCTACATCCCTTAACCCATTACGTAAACCCTAAAACCATTTTCTGGGTCCACAAGCCCACAAAATGAGTGAGATCCTGCGATCTCTACTCTGCCTAGGTGCTCCATCTTCGACCAGCCTGTTGAAGTCCCAAAAATTGTCAAACAAGACCAATGTTTCCTCACAACTTGGTCAAGGGCCAACAAAAACTTCAATTGATAAAAAAAAATTCCACCCATCCTCTCCCATATGGACATATGACAATGTAGATCTTTCATATAATCCATATGATGATCTTTCGAGCAACAAGTTTGAAAATGAAATTGATGAGTCTCCAACAAATGCACAACAATATTTCATCCAAGATGTGGAAAACATTACAATAACATTGCAAGGGTCATATGTTGATGGTGAAAAGTCACAACAACATTTGAAGCAAGAAGAATTGGTGGAAGAAATTAACATTGTGAACAATGATGGGAAATATTGTCATTGCATAAAGGAAGAATGCTTTGAAGACATTGTCAATGAATCAAGAATCTGGGATGTGGTCAGAGATAAGAAGAAATATTAAAATATTTTCAAATATCAAAATTCTCATCCAACCAAAGACAACAACATTCTTGAGAAACCAAGTATTGATTTCATTGAATCATGGTTCCAAAGCATTGTTGGCCAAGCAACACAATCAGATTTTGGTCACATCTGGATCCATTTTACCTTATTATTATTTAATCCTACTCTTGACACCTTGATAATAGCCTTGATATGTTCCCCAATTATAGATATCATTCCATATATTAGTTGTATTCTTGAATGGATCCATTGGAGAAATCCTTACACCTAAAAATGTCCCTTTCCTCCAAGTAGGATAGGGTAGGTAAATATTCTTTGTACATATTTTGATTATTTAGTCCAAATTTTTCATAATAAAGAAGTTTATAGATGGATTTAATGTTTGAATATGACTCCATGGAGGAGGAATTACAATAATTTATTTTGAAAATGAATCCATAGCCCAATGGAGAATGAAATTGGTCTTCAGATTCTAGATTCTCAGCAACCCATAGGGGGTCATTGTCCCGTAGTTGGAGCTAGTTGTTGATAAGAATTTGGTCACCTCAATTTTCTACCCTCTGGAATAATAAAAAAATTGATATTAGAAGAAATAATTTTGAACAATCATCAGATTCATGGCATATCTCTTAGTCTTATCTTCTTCACGCATTTTGCAGATTCAAAATATGAGTTTGTATGCTCAACATATCCATGTTTTTATCTAAAAGAGAATTTCTTCATTTGCAACACAACTGGTTTCTCTCTCATGGCACTAAGTTTCCTCGGTACTTAGTCTTCGTACTCATTCTTGGTACTTGAATTTTTTGGGAATACTAAGTCTCATGTTCTTCTTATAATATATTCTTTGTTATTGTTAGTCTGATTTCTCTTATTCTTGAAACTAAGTCATATTCCCATTATTGAAAAATCTTGTATCTCATTTTCCATTCTTGAAACTAAGTATCTCCCATATTCTATATTATTTCCCACATATTATCTTCCCATACTTACAATTTCTCTTCCCCCATACTTAGTTTGTTTTTTATTATTTCCCCATTCCCTCTCACTTACTCCCATCCTAACCCC
>JASDQU010508435.1:59806-74536 GCA_032191745.1 Picea mariana | reverse complement strand
TTTTCACCTACCATCTATTGGACTTGTTATCCTAATCCATGCTTCTCCTCGTGAACTAAGTTTGCCTTCATATGTATGGTCTCTAGTTCAAAGTTGGCATAAGATTGTGCTTTAAATTCTTTACAACTTGGCATATGCTTGTGTTATGTCAACTTGGTTTATGGTCATTGCCCAGGTCAATCTTCATTTGTGCTCCATTCATGTCATTGGAGTTGTATTCTTCTGAGTCAACATGCAGTCATTTTAATATCGATGCCCCAATTGCATCATCAATGATTTCTAGAATATTATATGTGAATCTTTTGTTATTGCATCATGGGTAACTTAGTTTTCTTCCATGTATGGATCTTTTTTCCAATCAAATTTCCCTTTTAAGTACTTTCTTGTCAACAAATCTATAGAGTTATGATGCTCAAAGTTAGATATAATAAAGTGTTTGGATAATTCTAAGTGAATAATTCTCCTACCTAATACCTAATATTGCAAACACTTCCATGCTACAATCTCTCTTTTGATTAGTGAAATATTAATTTGTAATTATCACCTACCTATACACAATTACATTATGGCCACCTCACTTATCACATATAATGGCATTCAAGTAGAGCGATCATTAAACCCCATGCTCAAATATGCAAATAATTTGCCATCTCAAATTAATATTTAATTTATTCAATCTTTATTCCTTCTCTATTTTCAAATCTCAAGGTATCCTCGTTCCTTTTTTCCTTTCAAGCTTCCTACACCAATCAACGCATCATCTTCTACGAACCCAAAGAATCAGTGTAGATGCTTACTTCACATTTGTGTTGTGATATGGCATCAGGAAGTTTTCATTTTTTACATTAAACCTTAAATAGGTTTCTCTAAGGCATTTATTATCCAGAATAACAAATTGCACATACAAAATTGAAATAGATATCCTCCCTTACCTTTGTAATTTGTCATTGCAATTCTCGTCTGCAATGATTTGTGTGCCCATTCACTCTATTTTCCTCCATAGGAAACCCTCAATAATAGTCAGAGCCATACCAAACCCTCAATAATAGTCAGAGCCATACCAAGGCATCTAGTTGCTCGAATATCATGCAAAGTAATTGGGCATGCCCTCAAAATAATCCATACCTACACTTGTATGTCTCATAAACAAGTTTGTTCTCACTAAAAGTTAGCCACGTTTCTAACTTCTTCTACAAATATATCAAGTATGCATTAATTATCTCTTCAAACATATTCGCGTTCCACAAATCGATGGTTTCTACCTTGACGGTTATGGTGGTTCCGTAGTTAAGCTCCCAAACCATCTTTTATATTAGATCATATACCTTCCCAATGACATACAAATTTTGGAATTATTGCCGCCCACAGTGCCTCCGACTTGATAGATTCTTGACTACAACAAATGGGTCTTTCTTCCCTCGATTATCTATGACACTCAAAGTAAAAATTACAGATTTTTGTGTTGTTCAGTTCATTCCAATCTGTGACTTTGATGGAGGTTTTCATGATCGATGAAAGCTCATGTGGTCAATATGATGCATTTAACTCCCTTCCATTCGACAAATGTCTTATATGCTTACAGTTTTGAAAACGATCACCTTGATCTAGGTCAATCCTATAATCATACCACTCCATCAAATTACTTCCCATCAAAAATTTCCCTCCAATGACTTCTTTCAAGCCTTTTTTTCAATAACAATCCCATTGACCTCTAGATACACCCATGATCGTTTTTCCTATGGCAATAGCCTCATCAAGAGCTCACCAAGCATCAAATCAATGTTTTGAAATTCCAATGGTTCCTCCCAATTGTACACTCCAAAGACTAAGATCTTCAAGTTCAATCCTCAAGTTGGGGAATATAACCCTTTCTAGGAAAAGGTGAGGTCTAATTCCAAGCTTGATTTTTGTATGCGAACATAGTTTCACTAAACAAAATCAATTATTGTTTAATTATTGTAAACAATAATTAAACAAGCAAAAATTGTTGTCCTAATTACTTTAAACAATAATTAAACAAGCATCATATTCAACAACTATGAAATATGAGATACGCAAAAATTAGGGGTTATGTAACCAACACATTTTGCAACTTTAGTCTTCTCATACAATTTTATAAGAACTTTAAAATAAAAATTAGAACATGGTGGAATTGAAGCAACGATTGACAATTTTGGCAACTGAATGTAATCTTGTTCAGGAATTGCAATTCAATCTGCATAGGGGCAACCAATCCATGGCCTCAAACCAAAGGCTTTCAGCTAACTTGTTCAGGGGAGAGCTAAAGGAGGATGAAATTGTGCACCAACTTGACAAAGAGATGTTAACTGTGAATCAAGGAATCGAACCAGCAAGTACAAGTCTAGATGATGACACTAGCTGTTATGCTCATTGTTAATTTTAATGTTTTTCAAGACTAAGAATATTAGGCATATATTATAGATTACATAGCATCAAGGAACATTGGGTAGTTTTGTATAAGGACAAAGCCAATCTTTATTTTGGGCTTGTAGTATGATTTTTTTGACTATGTAATTGTTATTTTGAAACCCTACAAAACTATATAGTGATGTAAAGTTGTTGTAGCCTTTTTATCAATATAGTTTATTTTTTAGTAAGTTGTTCTACTCATATATTAATACTATAAAAAAAGATTAAATTCATGGCAATCTCAGAACTACCAAAAAAGAAATCAAAACTTAGATGCCTTTGCATAGGGTTCACCGGATGGACTAAATCAAACATATACAATGCTTTGAACTAGAACCAGATAGCACCATAAGTGCAGACGGACATACTTAAATAGAAAATATAGACAACTAGAGACATGGCAAGATAAATACAAAGCATAATTAAGGTGAATTGTGTTGGGCCTAGATTAGCAAGGGTCTCGGGCCCTTTGCCATTGCCTGAGAGCTTTTGGCTAGAATCATTCTCAATGATTATTGGATTGGAGTTGGTTCCATTTGAGTCAGAAGTTCCCACTACCTCCACTATTCCTTCTTCTGGATATGCATTCCAATCAATCACCTTGAAGCTCATGAAGTTCAAGGTGACTGATTGGAATGCATATCCGAAGGAAGAAATAGTGAAGGTAGCGGGAACTTCTGACTCAAATGGAACCAACTCCAATCCAATAATCATTGAGAATGATTCAAGTCAGAAGCTCTCAGGCAATGGAAAAGGGGCCCGAGACCCTTGCTAATCTAGGCCCAACACAATTCACCTTAATTATGCTTTGTGTTTATCTTGCCATGTCTCTAGTTGTCTATATTTTCTATTTAAGTATGTCCGTCTGCACTTATGAGGGGCCCGAGACCCTTGCTAATCTAGGCCCAACACAATTCACCTTAATTATGCTTTGTGTTTATCTTGCCATGTCTCTAGTTGTCTATATTTTCTATTTAAGTATGTCCGTCTGCACTTATGGTGCTATCTGGCTCTAGTTCAAAGCATTGTATATGTTTGATTTAGTCCATCCGGTGAACCCTATGCAAAGGCATCTACATAGGGTTAGTGATAAGCAGAACCAAATAGACAAGGATGAATGCAGTTTCGTTTGGCCAGCCAAAGCAAATGACAAGGGTCTTGGTAACTAAAGGGTCAGTGTACGTTTGTAACTAGTTAAAACACCAGCTAATAAAATGGCTCACGCCACCCATACTCATCATTGTCTTCATATCCGTCAACACAAACACCCTCAACCCATACCAAATGTTGATGTCAGTGGTACCATTAGGAGATACCTCTGAGCCATGCTCATTCAGGGCTAGAACCAACCTCACCTTGCACCGAATAGACATCAAACTCCCATGAACTACCATAATATGTGTACTTTTTTGTCGCTCACCAAGGGAAGGTTCTAGACGAGGGACATTGAGCAAGCCTCTACCCCCACATGGCATAGGCATCATTAGCCACCACAACCACCCGATCCTGGGAATTTTTTATCAATATAATTTACCTAGTTATTATTAAAGAAGAAATGCATTCTAAAAATACATTTTTGGGAAATAACATTGCAACTCAAACATGGAGTATCTTCGGCATAATGAAGAGTAATTGTCTTGAAAATATTGACATGTCTCTAACATGACATTCTAAATAACATCAACAATATCTCTACAAACGAGGGTTTTATTTAATGTTACTGTTTCAATAAGTGAATGTGTTTGAAATTTGAAATTCACATTATAAATAGTCATAATTTAAATGTTTTACATTTTGGCTCTTTTCCAATGATATTATTTGTTTAATTTTGTTTAAAATTCAACGAGAAATTGTTGGATCTATAAATTACATTGATTAAGTTTGTATGGTCTGAGTGCCTCAGGGGCTTTTTAGCACGCTAAATCTATTTATGCATTCAGAAATGCAATTTAAACAACAGAAAATTACGATTTTGCCTAAATTTATATCACTGGATTCTAATGGAAATGCCAAAACGTAAAACGTTTAGACAACTCCATTATTATATGATCAAAAATTGAAATAGTGAACTTTCTACATAATGACAACAATCTAATCATATATAAACACATCTCTACAGATTAGAGAGTAAATATCGTTGATCCAAGTATGTCATAAAAAACCAAAAAGAATATTAAGAATAGTATACAAACTAAAAGACAGAACGCTCCTCTCGAGTTTGTGGGGTTGCAAGTAGACAAATACCACTATGTTTTAAGAAAATCCAAATAGAGGACTTGTTCGCTAAAAATGGAATCAATTAGTGAATTTTGAATGCACGCAAAAGCAAAACAGTCAGGAAACTAATAGCCAACGAGTGGGTTGCTTTACTTAGAAGGGCAAAGTAATCTCCATCAATGGTTAAATTTGACGAGTATTTACTCGTTTTTTCCATATTTAATCATCAAATATGGGCATTTTTTAAATTTACACGTCATTAACAACGTCCACATAATTTTTTTAATGTCAATTTGATGGGAAGGTCAAAAATTTGCATATATATATATATATATATAACAAGTTGTACGACGCACATCACACTCACAGTGGGTGACAGGTATTGACTCTTTGGACATGCTGTGTGCTGGAAAAAGCCCTTGTGAATAGCGTCATGCAAATTTGCAATCCCCACTACCAGTTCCAACTTCGACATAAGTAACAATTTCCAAAATTCAAAAGTCGATTTTTGTGTAAAGCATGCATAGCACAAGTTATAAATTCTATGACAAAGGTTGCATGCATAACACGGGTTATAAATTCTATAGTAGAGGCTACATGCATAGCACAAGTTATAAATTCTATAACACTGGTTGCGCAACACCTGCACCTGCACGCTCACAAGTCACGAGAACTCTTTGGACCATATCACATCCTGCATGCTGAAAAGTGAAGGTTGAGAGGGAAGAAAAAATCAAGGATTCTAGAATATTGTCTAGTACATGCATGCAACTACCCAGAGAGGAAAGGCTCATAAAAATTTAATATTAAATTTTAATTGGAGTGAACATTGTCACGTTCATTTTTATTGTTCGAATTTTTAAAAAGGAGTCGTCTAGCTATTCTACGAAATGGCTTTTTTTGTTGGAATCCGACGATATAAATTTAGACAAATCACTATTTTTTGTTGTTCAAAATCCATTTATGAATGCAGAAATGGATTTAGCATGCTAAAAAACCCCTGGGGCACTCGGATTATACAGAGATAATCACTCAAATCTATGAATCTAACCATTTCTCGCCGAATTTCGGGAAAATATCCCCGGAAATAATCGTCATTTCGTAGAACGTTTAGCCTACTACTTTTGAAAATTGTCACTGTATGAGGATGGAAATTGTATTTGTTTGGCTAAATCGATATGGCTACGTCAATTTTAAAAAACACCTTCTTTCACACTTATTTTCTCACTATGTTTGATTTTCTAGAATCCACATTTTAAATACCTTCCCACCTGTGTTTTTAGATGTCTTCCTAATAATAAGAATAAGCATGGGTGGCTCTGGTTTGGATCCTCCAGCTCTTACTACATCGTAGCAACCCTGCATTCGAGAAATAAAACAAATTTATATAGTATAATCTCTTCATTTTTATTTAATAGAAGCTAATAATTCATTGAACGCCAATAGCCTTCGTCATGGGCTTGAATGTGGGCAATGAAGTGGGCATCTTCTTCTTGGGTCCAGCCTTCCAGGCCCCTTTGTTTGTATGAGCCTTCTCACAGCACATAGATCTCCCCATCTTCATAGGCAAAATAAAAAATGAAGGCATAAACGTGACCAATTCCAAATCGAATGGAACTGATAATTGGAAGGGAGTAATTTAATACAACATGTATCTGATTGCATTTCGTTAAGTGATTTCACCTTGATTTAAATGAGGTGCCAAAAAAATATAAAACATCATACAAAGAGCAATTTTAAAGACAAACCCATCATAAAAAAATTGTTAGGTAAAAGTGCCTGTCAAATTTACACCCTGATCTCCTTGGTTTCACAAGGAATAAAATGGATTTACAGACAATAAAACCAACTTTCGAAAAGCTAAACCTAAAGAATAAGCAACCTCAGGTTTCCATCATATATAATTTTAACAAACAGTGTTTTAGCCTGGACTATTTCAGAAAGGTTCCACGTTTTGAAAATGAAAAAGCTTCAAAAAACTTATTTCAAGACTCATCCATTGGAACTAATCTTGGCCGATTAACGAATTGTTAATATTTCAAGCAAAATACAAACGTTGCCATGATCAATAAAATTAACCTCCTAGTCTTAAATCATTATGAAAAGTGACGTACTAAAATATTTTATCCAGCATGAATAAAAGGATTAATCAGATCTTCAATCAATCCCAAATTTTGGTGTTTTTTGTTAGTTAAAATAGAACATTCAAAATAAAATAGATAGAAATATAAATGTGGAAAACAAATAAACAGATTCATCAGATCTTCAATTAATCCCAAATTTTGGTGTTCTTTGTTAGTTAAAATAGAACATTCAAAATAAAATAGATAGAAATATAAATGTGGAAAACAAATAAACAGAATCAAATTTAAAAAATAATAAAAAAACAAATCTTTATTAATATTCAGAACTTAATGTGATGTTTACTTACCTTTTTAAGGAGCAACCTCCCTCCAACATGAGCAAAACTCCAAATACAATAATATTCATTAGGCAACCCATTACATAACTTTTATTACTACATATAATTTTAATTAACCAAAATCCTAACCACTTAGTTTATCTCCATTAATAAAACTTCAACCACTTTTATTACTACATATAATTTTGATTAACCAAAATCCTAACCACTTAGTTTATCTCTATTAATAAAACTTCAACCAGTAACTAATAGACTATTTTTTTTAATGAAGCCACTTATTTATATTGATTTCACACTTCTTATTTAAATCAAAAGAAAAACGAAGTCCTTCCCTTGAAGTTCAGACGAAGTATCAAAAAAATGTCGTTTCATTTAATTCAGTGTATCATATGATTTCTTTAACATGGGAATCGACTGCAGAATACCCACTTTCAAGTTAAATCGAGTACAGAATACCAACTTTCAAGATATTTGTAGAAAAGTCTTAAATGACATTTTCACTATACTAAACAAAATACAACATCAAATATCTTGACAACTTTAAGAACAATTTTTAAATAAGAAATAAAACTTTACACAGGTAGATATTATGTCACCTGTTCGGGAAAGCAAGTAAAGAAAGAAAGTTGGGCCAATTATTTCATGTTAGCGAAATTGTCTGATGCGACTTACCGAACGTTCCTCTTTTCTGCTTTACTGGACCATACTTGTCATCTCGGATTCTTTTTCAAACTGCCGCTACAAATTAAAATATGTCTAGCTTGAGAAAACCACGTGCACTAATTTTTGGGGTGTAGACCTCTGTACTAGGATACATTTCCAATGATCAGGCAAGAATAACTATTCTTGATTAATGACTATTCTTTGAATATTAATCTTGAGAAAGAGAAGTATAATCGCTGCCATCAGAAAAAGCAAAAACGGATTGTTTCACTGCACTCCCAGACTCTGCAGGGGAGCACTCAAAGCCCTTGCGCAATGCTTCAACATCATCTGGCAGATACAATTACCTATCAAGGAGATGTGAAACATCACTTCTGTTATTATTTTGAGACCAGTTAGTCTCTTTAGGCCAAACAACAAACAAGATATTTTCAGCGATTGCTAACCTTGTAACAATAGGTACCCTTTAAATATACATTTTCTAATATCTACCTAAGTGTCAGGTCGTTTAAGAAAAAAATTCAGATGGCAGTTTAAGAGTCAAGCCATCTATGAACAAGGTGAACCATGCAAACTAACAAGGACAGAGGCTCCAAGAATGGATATTTATTGTTGACGATTCATTCTATTTACCATGCAATAGATAAGCTTTAAATTTGGGGGAAATTTTGCTGTTCAACATAAGATAAGATTTTACATTTAGTTCTAACATATACAAGAATGTGCACAACATAGGATACATCTAGCATATATGATTGTGCACAGAATGCAATTGTCGTGGTTTTAAAGCATCTAATACTTCAAACGCCCAATCTCAGATCATCCTGCGAAGCCTGAGTTCTTCGGGACCACTTTTTACAGTTCTAAGGCTATCTGCTGCAGCCATGCATACACGTGTATGTTTAACGAGACACCAGACAACACATCTGTGATTTAAGCCAAACCTCTTATAGCTTGGATGATTGTGCCAAGCTCTCTCGGTGGTGATCTTAGGGGCGCTTGTAACGCTATGAAAAGAAAAAGAAGAGATGTCTTATTTCCATTATTAATTATTTCCATTACTATATACTAGAAAAAAGAATAAATATCTTATTTTTATTAATTATTATCATAAAAAACAATGTTTGACCTTAATTAAAAAACAACTATAAATAAAGTTTACAGGTCCAGTATTTAATCCCTCTTTAAAACGAATCTTTACACATTGAATTACATACACGGAATCAGCATTTTTTAGGGTTAATTTGAAGCAATGCAAATAAAGTTCCATTTCTTGGAGGATTGTTCAAGCAGGAAGTTCCTGCATCAAAATTAAAATACTATGGCAATAATACTTCTGACTGCCTGTTTGGAGCCAACTATGGCAATAATACTTCTGACTGCCTGTTTGGAGCCAACTAAACTTCAGTTCGGTTAAAAATCAGCAATAGAACAACACTATTACCAGATATATGTAAGTTCTTATTGGGCCGCCATTTAACTATTCTTGACAAGTCATGGCCCCCTGCGCCTTCCAATTTTGAAGGAGATTCTTTTATGTTATATGATAAGCATTTAAAGGTCCTCGAACATTTGGGTCTTTCAGCATTGCTTGAAACCCACATTTGTTCACAGGTAGGCTAGCTACTTCACGGAGTTGAGCAAAATAACAGAGGTTTCTCTTTGCATACCTGTTCCAAATGGAGGTGATGGGTTCGAATCCCATTTGAAATCCTCACCCGATAAATTTCTTGTGAATCAAATCTGCCAACCTTTTCGACCCTTACACCGTTGAAATGACAAGGATCGGAACGATTGTCGATTTGAAATACAGATGCATATCATATTTTGTGAATATCTCCGCCTCTGCCTCCGCCTCTGCCTCCGCTGCTTTTCTTGTCCAAAGCAAGCAATGGAAATCTCTCCCGTCTTATCCAAGAATTAGGGTAGGGCATAAACTGATGATGGGAAAAAGGTAGGGAATCTCTCCCGTCTTATCCAAGAATTAGGGTTAGGGTATAAATGATGATGGAAAAAGGGTAAGGAATCTCTCCCATCTTATCCAAGAATTAGGGTTAGGGCATAAAGAGATGATGGGAAAGAAAAAGGGTAACGAATCTCTCCCATCTTATCCAAGAATTAGGGTTAGGGCATAAATGATGATGTGAAAAAGGGTAGGAATCTCTCCCGTCTTATCCAAGAATTAGGGTTAGGGCATAAATGATGATGTGAAAAAGGGTAGGAATCTCTCCCATCTTATCCAAGGATTAGGGTTAGGGCATAAACTGATGATGGGAAAAAGGGTAAGGGTTGGGGTTGGGGCTAGGGCTACGACATTGTAAACCCGTAGGGACACACTATTGAACGGATTGTATATCATCCCTACTTTTTTGTCCAAAGCCACCAATAGAAAATCTCTCACATCTTATCCAAGAATTAGGGTTATGGCATAGGGAAAAAGGGTAAGGGTTGGGGTTGGGGTTTGGATTAGGGCATTAAATGAAAAAATATTAAATGGAGTATTTGGTGTTAAAAATATATATCAAATTTATTATGTTTTAAATTTTTATGTTGTGGGATACCGCCACTTACCAGGGGTTAAAGTATTAATCTAGAATTAAATATTATCACAAGGATATGTTATTCTATCAAGATAGCTCGAATCATTATATTCATAAGAGTCACAAGTTGAAGATAGAACACAAGGCATGTCATCACATGATGTTAATATTCAAGTGAAGAAAGATATTATCGCATCAACTTAAGGACTTGCACCCAAAGCTAGCTTCAAAATTGGTAAATATTTTGGTGTAAGGAATCTCTTATAAACAATATTCCTCTCAAAATCGTTGTATGTAAGATTATTCACAACACACACACACACTTGATGGGGATCACATTGTTGAATGGTGTTGTCATTGATGTCAAAGTCAGTCATTGGTGATCAGCATGAAGAAGCTTATGGGTTTACTTGAAGGAGTCTCAAAGTGGTCCCCTTATGGCATAGCTTTAAGCATGGCCCTCACAGGAAGACACTTTGAAGAAGCCCTAAAACCAAGTGAAGAATCCCCTAAAGTCAAGTGAAGAAGCATATAGATGTCCAAGATGGAGATTGTTGAAAGTATTATTTGTGGTCTATTTGGATACCCTATTTTTGAGGGAATTTTTACCCTACATAACTAACTTAAATGGAAGCACAAGTTACATGGTTGGAAATCTTATTCTGGGACCTTTCCAACGGTATATGGAAGTCACTCTAACTCCCTAGGAATGAGGAGATATGAATTTTTCCTTCCAACAACCCAGCTAGAAAATTGAGAATAATTCAGCCAGGTCGGCCCAAAAACTAAAAATAGGGACAAAACTACTATAAATACATAATGGTTTTTCGCATTTTTAGTGTATATTCAAGCTTGTGATCTCTTAACACAAGTTTGGTAGTGAAGGTGCTAAGAGGATAAGGAGCTCTTATGAAGGGTATTTTCTACTCTTATGGTGATGTTTTGATCATTGTTATGGGTTTGCTATAGTATGGAAGGTTGATTCTTTGCACAAGGTTCTATGTGGTTGTTGGGGTTTATGTGTGGACCCATGTGAGTGTAGGATCTCTATGTGGACTCAGTTTGATGATGATGATGTATCAATGATAGTGACAGAAACAATGACAGTGACAGTGGCAGTCTATGTTGACCCAGTTTGATGATAATGATGTATCAATGATAGTGACAAAGACAATGAGAGTGGCAAGTTGATTCTTTTATATACATATTTGAGGGTGGAAAGAAGGGGCAAGGAAAGGGGGTTGGAACCTCCTTCCAGTTGGAGCTGGAGAATCTAGGGAGTTGTAGCTTCCTTCAGGTTGGAGCTTGTAAATTAGGGGGTTGGAGCTAGAGAATCTTTGAAGTTGTAGCTTCCTATGAACGTAATTTTGTTATTGTATAAGAAAAACATTCTATGGATTTCCACGTAAATCTGTTGTGCACTGTGTACTTCTTTTTCTGCTCTTTACTGTATATTGGGATGCATTTATTTGATTGAAAAGTTAAAGTTTTAAAAGTACTAAATTGTACTTGATATTGATTCATCCCCCCTCTCAGTATCAACACATGCACACCTAACGGGGATCTTAAGACACATACGAATTCCTGGATAAAACTAAATTTTGATGGTTAGCAAGAGACAATCTTGGACTTGTAGATGATGGAGGAGTGCTTAGAAATAAGGATGGCAAGATCTTTAGAATCTATAAAATCGTAGGAAAAACAACAAACAACCAAGTTGAAGTTGAGGCCTTAATAGAAGTGTGTTGAGCATAATTTAGTGTGCATAGTCAACATTAAGTTAGTACCACACCTCCTAAAGTACATGAAATTAGTCATCTAAATCCCACTTAGTGGTACACGATTCTCATTAGCACCAACATAGCATGAAAACCATTAACACGTGGACTCTATTAGTGGTGTGCCTCAACAACCAACTCGACATTATTGGTTTTGGGTCCTTTGGCCACGGGCCACTAAGTAAATGTGTTGACACTTGGGAGTTCAAATTCGATTAGACAATTGATAGAGTCACAAATGTTGATAAAATTATTAGTGTTGCCCAACATGCCGAGGTTTTGATATAATATTCCTTGAATAGCAATGGAATGATTTTCAGTGCATGTCAATCTTCCATTGTTATTAATGCAACCATGTCAAAACATATTTCTTCATTGCACTCATAATCTCTATAGTTAATGCATGTTACATCATAATCATAGTGCTTTGCACCAATTTTGTATGAATACTCATCCAATAAGATTTCTAGTCACTGAAAGGTTAATTTATAATGACTATGCCCACTAAGTGACAAAAGATATCAATAAATCTAGGCAATCATATAGACTTCCTCTTTGTTTTCTATAAGATGGGGCTCCCTTAAAGATTCAAAACCCAAACACTACAACATGAGCCCATTTTTTCTGCTTTATTGTCGACAAGTATCCTTTGTTCACTTGTTTAGGTTGAAATTATATCATTTTTTATGATTTTAGCGTATGAAATGTTTTCAACCTAGTTTTCATAGTAGTTTTTGTATGTTATTATACCAGTCGCAATAATAGTCGAAATAGTAGTCATAATATATGTTGCAACTACCTACAAAAATATGGTCAAAAACCTCTTTATGAATGGAAAAAAGGCTTTCAAAATAAGAGTATTTCGTAAGAATTATGAAATACTCTACATTCACTTGAATAAAATGGTAAATAAACAAAATTGTTGGCACCCAAAGTTATGGGATAGAGATTGCATGCGCGCACAAATGTGGTTGTGCACGCAGTTCAGTTTTGTGCGCACACTAGCAGTTGCATAGTGGATGACATGAGGTGCGCGCCTGTCCATGTTTTGCATGCACACTAGTCCGATATTTGCTATGTGTGTCATTCAGAGTTCTACTATGCACGCCAAAAATCAAGAAGATATCGTATGTATGTCGGAATCAAGAAAAGAATCTTCGAGAAATGTTCTCGAATGATTACTTAAGGCAGCACAAGAGATCGTGGAATAGTTAAAGGATTAGTTGGCAAGGTAGTTAAGACTATCATGACTCCAAAGAGGCTACGTGGACTGCATGCAGGTGGCAAAAGTGTGTGGGACTAGCAGTCAACAGAGCGAGTGGAGCGAAATTAAAAGTGATAGAGCGCCAGAGCAAAGAAGGAAACAAAAGGGAGCAATGACGACAGAGAAGGAGTTAGTCATTTGGTTGTTGTTGTTGATGAGTCAGTTGTTGATTGTTGTTGTTGGGATCACTGCTATTGTGGTCGATGTCTTTGGGCTCGCTCTGAGCTCATGTTTTGTAATGTCTTTGGTTGTGAGTTTGGTTTTGTAATACCTACAGAGTCTAAGAGAAAGCGCATGGTGCCATGTAATGAACCATTGTGAGAATGTATAAGAGTGCAGGGTGTTATTTTTGTTAATTGATGAGTCTCTTGGTATATGTATGTGACGGGTTCAGTGAATATAATAAAAGATGTAGTGATTCATGTCCTAAGATGTGTTGATCATGTGTCTGATGAATGTATGTGTTGTTACATGTTGTTAATTTTTAAGCATAATGTAATGAATTGTATGAGTGTCAACCCGAATGGATTCCCTGTGTAATTAACCCTTCATCACCAGGGGTGATTTTAAGAACCCCTCCTAAATTTATATGTATAATAAATGGGCAAATCCCCATGATACATAAGAAAAATTGAAGGCTATTTTATCAATAATATATAATGTATATATAATGTTTTGGCGAATCTTTTAGTCAATTATATAATCTTATAAAATATTGGCGAATCTTTCAGTGAATTATAAAATCTTGTAAAATATTGGCGAATCTTTCACTAAATTATAATACCTTGTAAAGTCTTAGGGGATCCTCCAACGACCTCACCTAAAGCCTCAATTTCCTAACCTGATTGACAGACCTTGCCTTGCATTGACATACCTTTCCTTGAAATGACATGCCTTGCCTTGACATGTCATGTCTTGTCTTGCCTTGCCTTGACAAGCCATGCCTTGCCTTGACATGTCTTGCCTTGCACTTCAATACTAAACCTTGCAAATCAGTGAGTACCATGTTCTCTACGCAAGAGCTATTTGAAGTTTGATGTATGCTATGGTCTATACTAAACCAGACATTGCCCGTGCAGTGGGAGTTTTGAGCAGGCATATGTCAAAACTAGAGAAGGAACATTGGACAACTATAAAGAGGGTCTTCAAATATCTACAGGCACTTCCGTTATGCAATATGCTATCAAGGAAGACTTGGACCTCATAGAGAGGTTGATATACAGGGATTTGCTAATGCAGAATGGGCTGGAGATCTAGATCGTAGAAATCTACAAGTGGTTATGTTTTTAACATATTTGGTGGAGCAATCAGTTGGATGAGTAAGAGGCAAGGTGTAGTTGCATTGTCAACTACAGAAACCGGGTACATGGAAGCCACTCATGGAAGTAAGGAAGTTCTATGGTTGCAAAGATTGTG